>JAAAKM020006346.1:0-10546 GCA_010016025.2 Alatinidae sp. Z8VKAUB7J3 | reverse complement strand
TGCTAAGAATAAAGAAACACAACAAGGAACACTACAGGACACCAATCTTGTGGCGGACGTCTTCAGAAACAGCTTCCCATCAAAATACGAGCAACGAAATTGAACCAATCTTGAAAACTAAGCGTCTGGTATATACTGTAACTCACACAAAGTTGACACTTTGCATAACGAAGACTAGCAGTATGCAAACCTCGCGTTCCAGAATGACAATGACAATATCGTGAGGCAAATGATTATACTGGTCAACATGATTTTTGGTGTCAAGAAACAAAACATGGTTTTTAGCTAATTTGATGGTGCTGATTCCGAAACTGACCTTATTTTTTAATTTTAGCTACCATTTTTTTTCTTTACCGGAAGTGCTCATTTTTGGTAAAAAGAGTAGCTTATGGTCTTGGGTAATCGCAAAGTTTAAGGGCCATAGAAACCCATCAACTTTTAGGTAGGCCCAACAACTTATTGCGAGGCACTTAAAACTAACACTTTTTATAAGAAAATACAGCAAAAAGTGTTTTTAAGTTAGAAATTTTAGGATAGAAGTATCAAAATTTCCAATTTATTGCCAAGATTCAAACTACTTAATAAAATATATCGGTAATTATAATACACTTTAGAAAACCTAATTGTTAAATTGATATAAAAAATAGGAAACCTTAGAATCTTCTGTTTGATATTAATCAATTTTTCGTTGGCCAGGTGTCCACAAGTACGATCCTGGCGAATGGAGATTGTTCAGTGGTTGTTAAAGTGTGTTTGCTACGTAGTACCAACTATACCAATACCTATAACTCATTAAATAACACCGCGAGAAATATATGATGCCATCAAACAAGTTTTGAAACAAATCGACTGCAACAAGCATAAATAGGTTTCATGTGTAGATTTAAAAATAGTAAATCTCTTACTTGGTCAAGAAAGTGGTTACACAAAATGATTTTTTGTGTGTGAGTAACGGCATAGAAAAAATGGGTCCCTGGAAAAAGAAAGAATGGCTTCCCCGAGATCTCAAGGTCGGTGAAAGAACATTATAAGGGCTACTTCTTACAAAGGAAAAAATCATATTGTCTCCCATACATATCAAATTGGGATTAATGAAAAGTTTGCAGAATGGCTGGAGAAGAAAACCAAATGATATGAGTATATATTTAAATCGTTTCCAGGACTTAGAACGTAGCAACTCAAAACATTATTAACTTTTATGAGTTTGTTATTTCAATGAATGACTCGGAGTTTCATGTTTGGATATCCTTTATTGATACGGTAGAAAACATTGTAGGCAATTGCTGGGCCGAAAACTACAATGAGGTAGTGGGAAAGTTGTTTAAAGTCTCAGAACATAGGTGTTGATATGTGTACTAAGGTTATTATTGACATTACCATTTGGTTAAATTTCAAGAGAATTTTGAGATGTGAATGATGAGACAGAAGAACGATTACATCAGGATATCAAACGAGTGGAAGAGCTACCAGGGCCGGTGGGGCAAGCGAATGACGGCTGGTGACTGTTTGAGTATGAAAAGGAAACGAAATAAAATTGAACATAAAAGGCAAACAAAAAAGTTTTTTACCATAGCTTTTATGTTCACGAACGTTTTATTTTTGCTGATAATATATTCAACGATTTGATAAAAATACTCGTCGGTCTTGGTAAATTCAACCGAGTTATTTAAAGACTTGTGGCCCGATGATTATTGCAAAAGTGCTATTTCTAGAAAACCATACCTATTTTTGTTGATTTTAATACAAATTCAGAGGTCTTGACTAATCTACGTTAAGATGTATCGCCACCAGTCAATACTTTATGTAAAGAAAGTATATGAAAAATATGCCTTTTGCACCAAAATGAGACATTTCTGTACAGCATAAACGGTACCTAACTTAAGAGAAACTAAGTTCATTTTCAGATTCAGTGCCCCCAAATTAGCTGAAAAAGATGTTAAGAACTCGACGCTATTTCAAAATATTTTTTTATTGATCAATGTTATCAGTATTTTTACTGCGTATCACTACGATGAGCAATCCTTTGAATAATAGTATTGCATTTGTTTTATCTGGAGAGGTTTGGAAAGGATTGTTTGTATCAGTGATACAGATGCAGTGGAGAATGTGGTAAGCAAAGTACAGGAAATTTCATATGCGCTTGCTATGTGTTTGTATTGTTAGTTTACGAAGCAAGACGACACGTCCAAATTCTGATGACACAATCATTATTTCTTATTCAATGCTACACTTGAATCAGTTTTATTGTGGCATCGTACTCTTTTCTGGTTTTTAAGGAAGGGGGTTAGGATATAGAGACTCAAGATTTGAACAATGGTCATACAGAATTTAGAAATTATTGGACTGTTAAACGACATGTTTAAATTTATTATCATTATAAGCCTTTTTCTAATGGTATATATTCTTCAGGTCCTGGTAGGAACGTCTTGATAAAATTCCAAAAGGCAGCCATGACGTCATAATTTCAACAGTGTAGCGTAATCATTGTTGACATTATGACGTCATATTATAGAATATTAAATAACATTTTGTCAATATCCTTTCAAAACATCAAACTGAACAAGCCAAGGAACGTAAGTGAGATATAATGAGAAATTTTGCACGACAACATGTTTTCAACTTTCAGCTTTACCATATTGCTGGCATCCAGAAATCAAGTAAATTTAGCGTAACAGCAGTTCTTAATGCCCGAATATATTCAAACATTTGGCAAAAACGCCCTTTACGTTTCACCATGCAATGCAGGTAGAAAATGTTTTGCAAATAAATGAAGGCTATCCTGAATAAATTATTAACTTATTAATGACGTCACCATGACGTCTGGTAAAAATTCTTTGGAGGAAATATTTATTTTCTTGCAAAATAAGGATCATTTAATGTTTTTATCACATTTTCCAAACATACCTTTAGTGGTTCCTGATACACTGCGGGGGGAGACCCCCCACAAACCTTTAATGGAAAACGTCAAACTTAATGGGCTAAAGCAGCCCCAATACAGAACGCACGTGTTTATTTATGACGTTCTGTTTATAACTAGTAGCAATTAGTTACCGCATCTTCCACCGGTGTTAAGTAGATATTAACTACCTTAAGCAGTTAAAAGAATGTGCATCAGTTTCAATCATTCCTTACATTCAAGATAATTATAATGGCTGATGTCGATTTTTCAAAGTATGCATTTTGATATCCACCTAGTCGATATTAAAGACACAATGGTAGAATATTGTAATCTCATTCTCTACAGACATTGACGGGTTATTCAAGGTCGCTTTCAAACATTCTTCGCCATCGTGCACATGAATACGATCTGGCTATTGATTCAGGTAAGTCTATGGCACATTGACACTAAACTAAAGAGAGACAGGGGAGTTGAGATTTTATTAATATTTTGGCAATATTTTCTATTTTCCTTTCTGTAGCTCTCTGTAACAGTTAATCAAACATCAATGATCACCTCCCTTTAATTGTGCACCTCGCGAAAATGTATTTCTTAAGCAGTCCCCAGACGTTCAATAGTATTGACAATAACATTGACAAATGTTTATTGATGAAATATTGCCTCTCTGCATACGAGTCAATTTTATTCAAAATATTGGCTTATTCACTAATGCCCTTTTACACTAGTGTCATGGACGGCGCAGCTGTCCTTCCTTTCGTGTTTACAACGAATTTGGGATTTAGACAGGAAAAACATGAATTGTTATCAGTTTTCTTCCGGAGATGCAGATTTTTTAAAGTTGAAATAGTGTTACTGGGATGCCTACACGTAACATTGTAAATATTTTTAGGAAGATAGTCCGAAGCATTTTGCCAACAAATCGAGTGGTTCTTGAAATAATGTTTTGCTTTAAAGACTTGATTATAAATCCTTGCGAAATTAAACATGTTGTAACTCTTTTCTCTTTGGCCTTCTGTATTTCCTTAACAACAGCTCTGCTACTTTAGAAGTGGTCATATTGAATAAATTTATCGTTTGTCAAATTGTAGATTAGTTTGATATCATGTCCAGTACACTTTTTAAACTTATTTTTGATCATTGCACAAACGTAGTAGATTTGTCAACCACATTAAGGCCAAACTTAGATTTGCGGAGCATGATAACATCTCAAAATGTTGATGGTGGCATTTCAAGCCATCTTCTGAAGAAATTGTGTCAGTTAAGGTCCAGAGTTGCTTTAATCCAAGTTACGTGTATCTTTAGGATGTAGTGGTAAAGCATCAATTTTAGTTATAGTTTTATTTGCAGTTTCTGCTAAAATCCTATTGTGCTCAGAATTATTCATTTCAAAGTTAGAATATCTGCCCAAGTAACGAAAGTCAGAGCCCAATGGGACAACGGAATACGTTTATGTTAATAAAAAGCTTAGGTTAGATCTGTTTAGATAGAGTATTAGACTTGATCATTTCGAATGATTTGCATTTATCAACTCTAATGGACATTCTACTCCAGGAACACCAGCCAGTAAATGCATTTCAAAGAGCTCATTCTCATACTCTTGCCCAGTAAGAACTATTGCATTTGCAAATTGATACCAATAGATGAAAGTTATATGGCCATTGATATTCTAATTGTGAAAAACGTATGTGATGTTATGTACTGAATAAAAATGTAAATGACCAGGTTAAAGACTCAAGGACTCAAGCAATCACCTTGCAACACGCCTCTGCCAACATGAATAAAACCAGAACGAAATGTTTAGTAGGTAAAGATGTTTGAAGATTAGAGTTTAAATTACCGATTAATGATATGATATTGTCTGGTGCGTGATGATATTTCAAAATGACCGGGATTAGGCTATAATCTACTACACCAAAAATTTTCTTTAAATCAAGTAACGTCAAAAACATTTTATTTTTATTTAGCTTTTTGAATAACGTGTGCTAAGTGGGCTGTATTTCAAATGTACCCCTTATCTCTTTCATGAATCCATTTTAAACTATAGTTACCCAAAAATTGTTAATTGTGAAATAAAAGTATAAATGATTACGAATCACAGTTGTCAATATTTTTAAAGATATAGATTCAAGATTAAGAGGTCGAAAGTTTTCAGGCAAGTCGGCAGGTCCTTTCCTATCAATAAGTACGGTTACAGGGCACGTGTCCACGTTTCTAGTACTGTCATTGTTTTCTAGATTTCAGTGATGACACGGTTAAGTACGAACGTAAATAAATCGAACGTTTGAACTAGATGACTGAGAGTTGGTTGAGTAGGCAAGGGCTTCCGCTGGTTCAGATTCAGATCTAGTAATTTCCTGGTATGATGATGGCTCTGAATTAAAATCAAACGACTGATCAGGCAAAGATGGAATCCATGAAGTTATCTTGTACATGAAAGCCGAATTGTACATAAAATGGTGTTTAACATCCACATGTTTTGTTCTTGCGTAATTTTTAGGATTCTTACATAATTAAATTGCGCACTGATTATCACGTTACAATACAGTACTATTATGTTATAGAAATCCCTAAGTCATACAACAGTGTTGGAAGCCAAATAGCTTCCTGGGCTGCACTGGGTAAATACATATACCCCGCCTCTGTAGATGATAATGTGACAGTAGTCTGTTTATGTGTTCTCCAGCTTATGAGAACACCACATAGATAGATACGCAGTTGTCGACTTCCGACTGGAAATATCGCCTGTGAAGTTGGGATCACTATACCCGAATTGTGTTACAGAATCACTTTCATTGGCATCGAATACCATACCGTCATTTAAAGTACCCTCGATATATCTAAATAGCCTTTTAATACCTTCCCAGTGAGTGTCACTAGGATTCGACATGAATTTATTAAGAGCTCCCACTGCAGCACATAAGTCTGGTCGTGTAGCAACTGTTGCGTATATACGACTATCTATGGCTGCTCGGAACTTAGTCTTATCAAAAGGTAAATCCTTATCACGGAGTTGGTCGAACTAGGCACCTGGTTCTAATCGTGTCGATACAGGTTTACAATCAGACATACCAAATCGATCTAAGGTATCCTTTAAGTACCTAGTCTGATTGATAAACATTTTTTCTATTCTTGCGATCTCTAGTGATAGACATTCCAAGACAATAACTTCTAACTCTTGCATTTCGAACGTGCTACTTAGTGCTTGTTTCTCTACACGTGCAGCACAATACTTCTGAAACTCAGATTAGCAATATTCACCACCGCCATCACTTCTTAGATTCTTAACCCTTTTTCCAGTAAAGTTTTCGACACACGACACATGACACGAATTCCTGTAATTCCTCTAAAACGCTACCGTAATATTACGCCAACGTAATATTAGTACGATGAGTACCCCGGGCGCTATTTTGAGATAAAACATTACGGACTCGCTGTCCTTACTCAAAGAGTTGTTATTTGATTGTTTCTATGGGTGATAGTTTTGAAGGAGAAGGAAGCTTGAATGCATTTATAAGCTTGCCAAGTGTCTGTTATATCTTGTAGCTGGATACGTCAATGTCGAAGATATATTGGCTTTACGTAGATTCAGAGGATGCAGTGAGGGTAATATTGAACAAATTGTACGTGATGATGCGAAAAATCGGTTTAACCTAAAGAATGTCGACGGGTGTCTTAAAATATGTGCAAATCAAGGCCATAGCTTTGAGGTAAGTCCAGTAAGTGGGATGTATGCAGTAACAATTTAAAGGTGAAACGTTAAACTTCAATTCTATCTTTATGGTCATTTTGTACAACGAATCAACGAATCACTGAATGTAGGGTTATGAGAAAATACTATTAAAGTATAAGTCTTAATCAAAATGAAATAAAGTGCATAAAAGTCATACAGTTCCTGTATTCGATTTTCTACTCTTGTGACCCCCAACTATTATCCCTTTCATCTCCTATAGCCGCTACTTGTAAATACATTGGTAAACATTGTCCTTACTTTGCAGCAGTCTATCAAGAATTTTATTAACCAGTCATCTAATTAATCAATCAATCAACATCAATCGACAACTTTGAAGTTGAATTAAAGGGTTTTTATTGCGAAATTATTGGTAAAATATGTTTTTATTAGTATCATCAGGTAAGGTAGTTATGTCAAAATATGTTTACCGGATGTAAGTCTGATCGCAATGGGATGGAAGTTGCTACGCTTTATTTCATGAATTAAAAGCTGCAAGAGTTACCTCAAAAGCTGTTTTGAGCAATAGAATAGTTTTCCATTCTAAGTATCTGAGAAACATAAGTATTCGTGACATGTCTCAACGATCGAAGCTAAACCACCTGAAAGAAGAGATGTAGATTATGTGTCACAATATGCATTCGTTGAACAGTAACATGTGGTTATACATGTTTTAAATGCCATTTAGCCCTTTTTATATATTTGGAACCGTTCTCTATGGTTTCTAGATACAAATTTGTCAAAAAGTTAGGACTGGAAATATGACGTCATCAGAATCTATAATTACCCACTTATTAATGCTAATTAGCTTTTAATTAGCATTAATTGGTTTGAAATGTATTAGGAACTTAATTTTACATAATTCTACAAAATATTTGTAAAATTCACCAAAAACATCTCGAGTTATAGCCCGTTAAATTTTTCAAGATATATGGTCAACTTTTTTATCAGGGTCACGTGTCCAGACCACAGGCCGTGACTGCCAAATTTTTCTTACCAAACGTTCGCCAGATAAACGTTAGGAAAGTCAGAAAGTTTCAGCAACTTAGAAGACGCCATTCAAAAGTTATCAAATAATATTCGCAGCCGCGGGCCTACTAGGCCCCCCGTGCTAGATAGGGTTAAAATTTCGTGTTATATTTTGGACCTTTCCGCGCCATTCCCCTCAACCACTCCCACTCCACCTCCTATGCCTATTACAAGGATGTAATGCGGAATTTTCTATGAGAGAAGTCGATAACAATTTGAAAATGGTGGAGGTATAGGCAAAGGCGCAACCAGCAGATTTCCTTATTGAAAGTTAGGGTCTTTTTAGAATCAGTTTCAGAATCTTGTTGTGTCGACTTACAAATGGCTTGTTTTCTTGTTGACTTAGGCTTTATGCTATTTCACTTATGGTTGCTACACGGTCTTTTGTTCTTCTGCACAACTTCAGTATGATGGGTTTTGTTTCATACTGATATGTGGATGTGATACGAAATACGTTTTAAGCCAAGTGCAAATTTTTACTCTATATAGGTGGAAGATTTGGCGTTAACAGAGATTTTTGATGCTGAAGAATATGGGCATGTGGTTCACGGCACCTATACGGAACCGTGGACCAAGTTTATTAAAGAGCAGGTTTGTAAAAATACACGTTGTAGAATGTAGGCAGATACTTTTATTCGCAGGATGACGAAATGTAAAGATCGTTTAAATACTTCAGTAGCGACTTAAGGAAGAAGTGAATATGCTGCAAGAATTACATCAGTGCCATAAAATCTTCGAAATTGCCCCTTTTGAATAAGTTCCAACTCGTAGATAGAACAAGTCGTCATTCTAAGCATTTGCTATCGCTTCTAATAAGGAACGCAAAATTTCGTGTGGTAAATAACAACTGTTATACAGGGACTACTTATGTTTCCTTAGCGTAAAGGTAAATTGGCAGAGTTTAGATGGAAATTATTCTGCGGGTTTTTTACCTTTTATATAGCTGTAGTGTCCCGCGATCGTGACCATAGATAGACATGGAAACCTCTTGTCTCTTTTGTGGCATTATGCTTCATGCGTCCTGCTTTACTCCTCATGCTTCACGGTTCATGCGTCACGCTGCATGCTACATGCTTCATCTTCCATGCTTTATGCTACGTGCTTCATGCTACGTGCTTCATGCTTCATGCTTCATGCTACGTGCTTCATGCTGCAACCTCATGCTACGTGCTTCGTGCTGCAACCTCATGCTACGTGCTTCATGCTTCGTGCTCCATGCTTCGTGCTTCGTGCTGAATTATATTTTTGCCTTATTCTTCCTCTTTATTCCTACTTTATATCTCCGCCCTACTGTTGAAATTACCCATTTAAATGGCCTGATAGTAAAGTGGTGAAAGGCAAATTACCAGGGCATCTCTTGTAGATGTCGGTTTCTTGTAGATTGTGGTTTTAGCGGATACGTTTCTCTGCCACATACAGAAACAGGGCTGCCACCCGGTCCTCAGAAGTCTTGGAATTTGAAGTGTCCAGAAGAGTCCTTAAAGGCCCTTTTATTTGTCGCTTTTTTTAGATCCTGGAATAGCTCTGAAATTTCACGCATTGATTGCCTCATGAAGTTATTTTTAGGTAGTTTGAAATGAAAGCCTCGTTATGTTGCCCCGTCAGATATTCCGCTAGTTGTTTCTTGTTTAATTACCTGTTTCAAAATTTCAATTATAGGCAATTCTGTAATTTAAAACAGAACATATAATTGCTCTCTGACTATCTTGAAAATTAGTATGTCAGGATAATCCAATAGTAAATTTCCCTCTAATATATAATGGGGTCTGAACCGATATCTAATTACCCATTTCTTTTAATTTCCAAAAATGTCCAATTTTCGAAAAGTCCTTGGATTTACTATTATTAGCTGAAAATTTCTATGAAAGTCTTCAAATAACTGTAGCAAAGATGCAGAAAATTAGAAAATTTGAACCAGAAAGTTCTATGTTTTAATCATTTTTTAATCATTTTTAATGGCAACCCAGGTAAACAACTTAGCAACGTATTTTCTTCTAATAGAATCAATCGTCAGGACTCTGAATTTGTTCAATCTAATTAAGCATCTCGTTGTTGCGAAGTTGTGGCGACATAAATTGTTTGTGTAGTGTAAGCTTTGCACCTTTTTCTCTCGTTGTGCGTTAAGTATTTTAATGAACTAAGCTTATCATCTTACATTGTTTCTCATGTTTGTCTAGGGCTTAAGTCGAATGGGCAGGCAATACATTCACTTTTGTATGGGTGAACCAGGAGACAGAAGAATTGTCAGTGGTATGTTGAAAATGTTCAGCCTTGCAATAATAGTCAGTATGATATATGACACACATTTTGAGGCGTGGTAGCCTTGTTGGGATTGATTTAGGGCCTAGTGTAATGTTTTGAAGAAACGTACTTTAGGCCTCGTGTAAAGTGATCTTTTGGTATCAGATAGATAACCATGCCGTCAGATACATACCGGTAAACTATATGGTAAAAAACTCGCTCGGCTAAGAAAAGTGGTACCAAAACGTTTCCGATACGTTTTGGTGTAAGCCATTCGCTTTAGGCTATATATAAACTTCAACTAACGTTAGTAAACAAAGAAATGGATCGAATTTTGAAGAATTTATAAAACTAAGAAACGGAATTTGTGCCAATATAGAACCAAACAGGCAATGGCGGGTGTAAATAATGAAACTACTTTAACAAAAAAACCCTTTCAGCCTGAATAACGACGAGTCATCGTTTTGAGCAATCTCTGGATTTTGTTATACCAACAATGTGGTACGTTTTCTTCCTGACACCTCTCTTTCAGAATGAGATTGTTGGGAAATGTGTTCCGGACCGAGTTACGTCTTCAGACCAAGTTACGCCAACCTCACTTCCACACTAATGAATGAAAGAGAGGGTCAAATTTAAACTTGGACCAAGTT
>JAAAKM020006341.1:0-10549 GCA_010016025.2 Alatinidae sp. Z8VKAUB7J3 | reverse complement strand
TCTTTAAAATTATGTATCTTTACAGATAGTTTTGTAATTACATATTGGAGGAAGATTTTACAATCATATTTTCGAAGGGAAAAAAGGACGCTCCTTCCCCCGAAGTTTCCTACGTACAGCTAAGATTCTTTTACTTGAAGGCTTTTCATATTAAATTGATGACTAACAAGAAAGTAGGCTGAAGCGCCAATTGAAATATTTGCCATCAAATACGGGTTCTATAAATTAGGTTAAGGAGGTGAATTCTGTAACCATATATTTTGTAATTGTATAATTTTGATATCACATTCTTCACATGGAGAAAGGACGATCATTTTCCTGGACATCGCTGAGTACAGCTAGGATTATTTTACTCGAAGACCTTCGATAGTGAATTTATGGTCAACAAGAAACTCGGCTGGAGCGCCACTTGAAAGCTTTTCTATTAAATAAGGGTATCATAAAGTAGGTTAAGAAGGGGAATCCTGTCACCATATATATTTTTGCAATTATGTAATTTTGAAAGATTTTGAAGTCGCATTTACTACAACAAGAAAGAAAAGTTCTCTTTCAGAACATTGTTGAGTACAGCTAAGATTATTTTACTCAAAGACTTGCAATATTAAGTTGATGGTTAACAAGAAACTCGGCTGGAGCGCCACTTGAAATCTTTGCTATTAAATGCGGATTCCATTAAGTAGATTAAGGAGGAGAATCTTGTCACCAGTCAGTCATGACAAATCTATAATGACAAACTAAACAAATCGTTGTTATTCTACTGGCACACTAAACCCTTTAATAATCCGCCTTCATTATACTGATCAAAGGGTAGAATTGTTTACAATTGGTAGCTTTACAGAGTATTTCTGTGGGATTTATTTGGTTAAGGATCGCCACGAGCTTAGCGAAAGGAGATTTAACTTTGATACGATTTGCTTGAAATGGTTTAACTTTGCTAGGATTTGCTTGAAATGATCTAACTTTGCTACGATAGAAATATTCCGGTACATCGCTATTATTGATATTATTATGATGATGAAGTGCTCGGAAGTAGCCATAAGAACATCAAATTATATTTTTAATAGGCGCAACAAAGGAGAGGTCCAGTCTACTTTTCATGTAATTAATTTTTTTCTTCTTTAGCTATATTTTCTGTATGTGTGTGCTTATATTTTATTATCGTTATTATTATTTTTAAACTTTTTCTGACTAAACACTACTGTATATCAATCCTGCTGTCCCATGTACTATGCCAGGTGACAACAGCGAGAAATGTTTTTGTAAAGATCGCTAGTTATGGCATTGAGTTTAAAATTATCATTATTATTATTATCATTATTATTATCATTATTATTATTACATTACATTATCTTGTTGATGTTGTTATTATTGTTATTATCGTTATTATTGTAATTATCCACTTCAACTTATCTCACTGTCCCCATTATGCCGGGTGAAAACAGCGAGAATTTTTATATCTTGTAAACATTATTACTGTTACTGTAAATTTACAGAAAGAGTAAATGGCATTGAAGTTTAAAAAAACCAAAAAAACAAACTATTTCATATCTTATAACTGAAATAATGAATGGCCAAATACGGAACTTTATCGCGGTAAGAGACATAAAACATACCGATGCTAGGATCCCATTTTGTAAGCGATTACTGAGAATGTATCCTACTAAAAACACCTACAAATTAAGGTTTGAACAGTTATCATTACTATTATCGTCATTTAAGTTTTATTATTAAGCGTATTTTTGAAAAATCTCAAACATATTGACATTACTTTGTCCAGTAAATTTAAGCTAGGAAGCATTTAATAGCAAGCTAAGAAAGGCCCCCAGTTACCTTCTTTACTGCGTTTTATATAGACAAAACCTTCCTCAAAATACATGCTGTTCGCAGGATGGCAGCCCTCTGCATCACCTGAATGTTCGCCTCTACCATCTTGCTTATCCAGGCATCAAAACCAACTGATAAATATCTCTAAGCTCCGATAACTACTGGAAGCATCAGTACTTCCTTCATTCCTCACAATCTATCTACCTTATTCCTTTCAAATTTCGCCTCCCTATAAATTTCGCCCCCTGATCCTTCGATTGGCCCCCTTTAATTTTCGCCCCCGGGGGCGAAAATTAGAAGCAGACAAAATTGGGGGGTACATTGTATTTCTTTCCTTCGGTGAAGAAATATTGCAAAACGACATACCCCTCCAAACCTGCACATAATGCTGCCCGCGCAGTTAAATATAAAGAGGCCGCAGTGAAGGCAAGGCACCGCGGAGATTATCGTGGCACTTTTTTCCACGGCAAAGAAAAAATTCCGACTTCCCTTGAAAAAATTATCAGCCTCCTATGTAATTTTATTATCTGTTTTATTGAAGTAGACATGCCTACCTTCTTCACAATGCTAATGTATTTATGTATTTGCCTACCTGATTGCCTTTATTTTTGCCCCCCTCCTGAACTTTAAAAATTGATTTTTACTCCCTTTAATCCCCCCCTCCTACTGACTCTCCAATTCGCTCCCTTTAATTTTCGCGAAAATTAAAGAGAGACAAAATTTGAAAGGAATAAGGTACTTCTTTTTTCCAGAGATCGTATGTTTTTACTATTTCCTGTTCTTTTAATTTAACTTTGTTATCTCCCGGTATTGTTACTCGATTGTTCGAGTCTCCCTCACCTTTTTGTTTACAACTACAATCACATTGAATGGTGAACCTCACAGCAATTTTGGGTGCTCATCATCCTCCACCTTGCTTCAAAGTACATTGTGCTATAAGTTAACTTGTATATGTCCCAAAAACATCTTGTTGTCCCCACTGAACTTTCTGGACAGAAATGATGAGAATGCTAATAGCTTAGAAATTGTAACTGTTTAGTTGTATAATTTCAGTATCATAATAGTTGGCACTGAAGTTTTAAAATAATGTTAATGATAATATTTTTAATATCAAAATTATTATTATCATCATTTGTCTACTGCTTGGCAGTATGAACTGGGCTCAAAAACCAAGGTATGATAGCGATTCAAAATTTGAAAGCGATTTTCGAACGATATTCCTTCTGGTTCCATCGTTTTAAGTTCGTTTTTATCTGACAGAATTCATATTCCTTCTAGTTCCATCTTATAAAGTTCGTTTTTATCTTACAGAATTCATATTCCTCCTGGTTCCGTCTTTTTAAGTTCGTTTTTATCTGACAGAATTCATATTCCTCCTGATTACATCTTATAAAGTTCGTTTTTATCTGACAGAATTCATATTCCTTCCGGTTCCATCTTATAAAGTTCGTTTTTGCCTGACGGCTTCTCATGCAGTAGACGTACATGGATTTCTATCACATTTTGGTAGCTTACCTATAAAATAGTTCAAGAAATTATTTGAGGTTACAAAATTCTAATTAATTACGTCAGGTTAAGTTATGTCAGATTGTGTCAGATTGTGACAACTTAGCTTAGATGTTTTGTCTACCCCCATATTGTATCATTTCTGATATGATCGCACAAGATTTTCCTGGATTTTCCTCTTTTGTGTACTCTGTGATGGCTTTCCCCTAATTCTGCACTGACTATCCTCTCACTGTAAAACTTGCCTAGATTTACTCGATAAAGTAAATATCTTTCCAATTGAGGAAAATTTCAACTGGTTGCGTCATAACGATATCATTTTGTTTTGTTTTTATTACTAGCAATTAAGATTTAATTTAGAAACTTTTAAGAGTATGTTGGCATTGTAACCATCGGGCAGTTGGGACACTTAGCTCCATAAATATGACACGATTGTCAATTGCACCTATGAAAATTTAGTCAAACTCAAAAGTTATGTATTGTATTGAACGCAGCCGGCGCAGGACGCTTCGTTGACTCGCAAAATCCACTAGTCTTGCTCCCATGGATATAGTTCCTACACCACTAAAACCTTAGTAATATTAGTCCGTTACTTATTATTATTAGGAACATATGGTGCCTCTACAGTTTTGTCTAAACAGTAATGATAAAAAATTCGTCCAACTTGTGTTAAGTGTAACTCTGGTGTTGAGGTTTGTTTGCCTCGCATTCTTAATAGCAACAATCTCAAAAGCGTAATTCACTCGCTCTTAAGGGTAGAGTGAAATGCTCTAACCTGCATTGGAGAACCAAACATACTTCTTTGTTAGGGTCTGCGAATCAGATACCGAGAAGTTGATCCAGTCTTTTACAGGGCTCTTTTAAAATGCGCACGCAGGTTACTTAAATTTAAATTCAACAAACAAGCAAAAAGTGACAGCGCCATGATCTTGCATCGTCACCTTCAAGGACATCGCTCTCGGTAGGTGTCATTCTTTTATGTGCCGATCCTGCACGATGAGATCAGAATTACTCTTTAAAAGACTGTGATCAGATCAACGAAGCGAAATTTGTAAACAAAATCAGGTGCAAGCATTATGACTCTTAATTCATGTAACTTGTGGGCGCATTTCATGATAATCCTGGGAATGCCTGAACCACTTTTCGCTGCCTGATTCTCAGATCCTAACAAAGTTGTTTGCCAACTTGATAGTGAAAACAACATCAACAAACTATAGGTAAGACGCCAAGCTGGGAACTATAGTTTAGGTAACGTTTCGTCGTTTCTTCAAGGCTTCGTCAGGTCTTCGTACACTGGGGGTCACAACGCTAATGATGCTGATGCTAAGGTAGTTTGTTTGGGTATACCAGGGGTTCTCAAACTTTTTGGCTCGTCGACCCCCAAATGAGATTTTAAGATTCCCATCGACCCCCTAGATTTTTATTCAAGGAAAATTAGTACAATAGTAAATACCAAGTGTAAAATAGTGGTGATGGTAACTAGTAGTAGTGGAAGTAATAGTAGTAGTAGTAGTAGTAGTAGTAGTAGTAGTAGTAGTAGTAGTACTGGTTGTAGTAGTAGTAGTAGTAGTAGTACTGGTTGTAGTAGTAGTAGTAGTAGTAGTAGTAGTAGTAGTAGTAGTAGTAGTAGTTTACTTTAATGATCTGACCACGGGGAAAAAACATCACTACCCCAGTAAGGAACTAAAACACGAATGATTCCTGTTTCAGCCCTGTCTGGAGCGGGGAGAGGCGTGGGAGTGCATGGAAAGCCTGGGAAGGGATGGGGATGGCTGGTAGGGGTACATTTTGTAATTCTCTTACTACAGGACGGGAACATGGTTATTCATCGACCCCTTTTCGACCCCCTGGATATTCATCGACCCCCATTTTACCCCTTGCGTATTCATCACTCCTGGATGGTCCCATCGACCACTTTGAGAACCCCTGGGTTATACAAAGCAGGCTGGAAATGCTCCTGCTTTACATGACAAGTATGAGAGTATTCTGGAGGTCATCATTAGACTTGAACTGTGGTTCCATGATGCTATTTGGGAAGCAAACTTCAATAAGAAGACTTCGTAAAATCCCGTATTAAAAGTAAAGGATGAAGATAGAATTACACAAAATTATTCCATTAGGAACTATTACACTTAAAGGATTAACAGTTGACGCGAAAAGCCCATTAAGTTTTGAATCCGTGGTATGGTTTCTGATGCTAAATCTTGGTGAAAGAGCTAAATACACTCTCATTGATCATCAATAAGGAACAAGTACTAAAAGTTCTCAAATTTCCACAGTGAGGATCTCAGTGTTTTATAGTTTTACCAGGCAACGTTAGCCAAGAAAGAAAGAAACTTTTTTAATTAAGCGACTATAATTCATGTCAAGGCTTAGCTATCACCCTAATTAGTGTCCCGTTTTGGGAGGTCGTTTGTTTCAAGCTTTAGTTACTATGGTCATATTTCGATACTAGCAAATGACTTTCAGGAAACAAAATTGATGTCCCTCCAGTAGTTGAGAGACAGAAGTTGCGAGTTAATGATATTGTAGCCGTGCCAAGGTTACGTTGGCTCTAACAAAGTACTTAGGTCTTTGCACGTCGGGAGTAGAATATAGAAAAGCCGTTAATTATTGGGCTCATTGGTATCAAAATGATGCCTAGACTTTAGGTTTTCAATCTCAGCAGAGGGGGAAATATAGCACAGTTTGTGATAAAAGAGAATACTTCCCCCATCCCCACCCCACCCCTCGTTGAAACCAGGATTACAAATGGCAAGGGTTGGAAAAGTAATCAAATCTGAAGAGAAATTTATATCATCCTCATAGGACCCATTTAACAATCACATGAAATGAGTAGAGTACTTGGGAGAAAGAAAGGACGAGAAAGCACAGTGTAAGACTGGGAAAAGGCATCTGCAACCCCTCTCCTCCTACAAAATCTCTGAAACAACCAAATGTGAGAAGCTTATAAATTGCTCATGTACACGTGATACGCATTTTGATTTTAGTGCTTTTGCTACTCTTATGTTTGAAATAAAGTCTTGGTTGTGCACAAAGTAACGATGTATTTCTCCTGATCTTTGAAAGGTTATGGGCCCCTAAATTATCATTTACGCACTCTGGGTTGCAAACCACAGGTGTAGGGTACTCCTTCCCACTCTTCCTTTATAGGTCAACAGTGATACAGAGGGCCGTTTAGTGATTTATGGAAAATGAATGAAGCCTGGAAGTGTCTGAGTCAGATGTTGAAGATACTCCTATTGTCTTGTGCAAAGTGGATAGGTGTGTATTGATACAGAAGTTTCATTATCCAAGCTGATGATTCTGCCATGCTACATTTTTCACATGTAAAGGACGTCATATAGGGGCCTTACCAGTAGACGGTACTGTACCAAGGATAAAATCACGTAAGGAACTGAGTCACAAAGTTAGCTCTTTGGAAGTACGACTCGGCATGTCGAGACCAGTGTCCCATTCACGATACAAATACAAAACTACTACGTCAATCTAAATTTACCACTAGTTTTACAGGTAAAGGACAAGGAATTATTTCTTTGAGATCCATACAACTTTGACTGAAAATTATTGGGTGTTTTGGCAAAAATGGATGTAGTATCGGTTCTCATCAATGACTGATTCTTTCCATGTTTCGTGAGAGGCAATCCTGGGCCTGTATTATGGCTTGGTTCACTGTTCGGTATGTCTAAATTGAGAAGTTAACAACAACGAAATCTATGTAATATTAGAGTCCTCTTGGTCAAACCTTTTTTCAATGTAACTAAGGACATATCAACTTAATCGGCCACGTGTAGTCATTAAAGATGTATTCTTCAGAGGGTTAAATTGTTCGCATATGAGCTTTTGCGCTTTAGGTTCAGGTTACTTGTAAATTGTCAGATGAAACTTACAGGTTATTTATTTAGAAACAAAAAATTATGGACACAATAAGAAGCGCCTAGAAAAACGTCTTATGGCCCACCTAAAATAAGCGCTGTTTCTTCTCACGTCTTTTCGGTTACATTTCAATTGATTGCATACCAGAGTGCTGCTATGACACTTGATTATTAAACGAAGTTAACGAATTTGATGTGACGCTCCTTTAGCTCTCAGTTTTTAGTTACTGAACGTTCAAAACTTTGTTTTATACATTCGAAAGCATGAAAATTCTTTTTACACAAAATTGGGTTATTTCTTCGTGAAAACAAAAGGAAGAATGTTAATTATGTTGATATTATATGAAGTTTCTAATGACGTTAAGTCATTTGGGAAGCAGCATACCGACTCTAAGATTTGACTATTAGCAAAAAAATATTTTGCTTTGCAAATTATTTGGGGCACCTGACCCCTGCAGACACATTCGTTCCTACGTTTTCCCATCTCTTTTCTGTGGCATGGCAAAAATCTGCAACCAAATTTTCACAATCCATATCATATTATAGGAGACAGCACCAATTCTTGTATTAGTCTGTTGATCGTAAATGACGGAATGGACCTCAATTAAAAAGACTACAATTCATCTTGAGGCTGTAAATGTCATAAGAGGTAAACTCGTGATGTTTCTGGTTTCATGTATGGGTGCAATTAATTTATAAGCACTAGAATTTAATATGACAGACGAAGGACCTAATACCTTCCTTAATGACAAGAACAAAATTTGCGGTTGTCAAATGCAAGGAATAGCAGATATAAATGTAACATATTCAAGGATTAGGTGTGTATCCGCTCAAAAGAGCATTAAAGATCAAAAGACTGACATGTGGTAGATTAGATTAGTTGAGAATGAAACTCCTAAACATCTATGACGTCTTGTACATATGTGTACCTAATGAGAGATACGTCTGCGATATCATTTAATGAGCTTAGGTTCTAAGAGAGTGAGTGAGAATGAAGACACACCCTTCTAACAACGTTTGAGTTTTGGTTTCCTGCCATGCTATTTCAAGTCCGTGTCATAATCATTAGTAGGCTGTTTTCTTATTACCGTGCATCAACAACCGGTTCTTAAGCTTCTATATTCAGTTTGGATAGTCCGTGTGAATTAATATATCCTTTATCATTGAAGCAGTGCCGTAGTCAGACTATGTCTGTGGGGCATGCTTATTACCTATGAGCATATTTTAGAGGCATGCTTCATAAATTTAAGGCTTACGGGTCAGCCTGTTTACCAATTAACCCATTCTGGAAAATCGGTGAACCCTTTCATAAAGCGGGGCAGGGGTGGCGGAGTGAAAAAATTGGGGGAGGGGGCCTCAACCCATATTTTACCCACTAAACATTGAAAAATTGGCATCATTTTAACAAAAATTCCAATTTTTGGTGAGTAAGGGTGGGGTACGTACGGGAAAGAGATTTGAAGGGCGCATTAGAAATATATTTAGGGGTTAGGTCGGAGCTTTTGAGAAAACGTGGATGAAAAAAGTCGTGGCAAAATAAATTAAGCTGCTGTAAAAACCGAATTTAAGTGATGGAAACCATTAAAGATTACCAGATTCTCCTTTAATTAGGACTACTTACCCGATGTTTAGTTGCAAGGTATAGGGGACAGCTGTTTCAGCAACAAAAAACAAGGTGTGTGTTCCTTCTGTTTGCCAAAGTTAATTTGATAGAGGAACACACCAGAAAAGCTTGAGTCTCAAGATCGAATTCCATTGTTAACATATTTATTTGAAACTTTGGTTTGTGGTGCGAATTTGAAACGGAATTCATAATTGCTAAATGTTTTAACCAGCCTCCGGTCATAGCAGTCATGGTACAATTATTTCCGTTTGCTCACAATTTTAAATATTTCTTTATAGGTCAAGGTTGCGAAAGGGGTAAGGTGCATTGCCTCCCCATGTACACAAATGATTCAGTTTGAATTAAGTTATAATAGTTTATAAATATTACTTATATTTATATTATTTATTTATATTATTTATATGTCCTCCAGTAAACGCCGCTTATAAACGCTGCTCTCTATTAAATGCCTCGCTTCTAGCTGAACGTTTATAATAGACGCCACTCTCTGATAAACGCAGCCCTCTATTAAATGCTGCACTTCTAGCTTAGCGTTTATAATAAACGCCGCTCTCTGATAAACGCAGCCCTCTATTAAACGCCGCACTTCTAGCCAAACATTTGAAATAAACGCCACCCTACAATAAACGCCGCATCTTGAAAAGGCCGTGTTTATTAGAAAAGAGACTAAACAAGAAATAACAAAGAGTTTATACGGGTTTTACGAGTTTTACGAGTTTTACGAGTTTTACGAGTTTTCTATCGACAAATTCTTTCACAATTGAAGATGATAGCGAATATTGCCTTTTCTACTTCGACAGTTCGTCACGAAGAATTTTTTTGCATTGATTTTTATTAATTTATAACATTTTTTGCTTTGTAATAAGCACAGCCCTCTATTAAACACCGCCCTCTATCAAAAGTCTCATTTTTTACAGGAAATACACGATATAATTCTTATGACAGTAGGAGAGATTTTGCATAAACAAGCACTCCGTTTCCTTCCTATCATGATTTTGCAATCCACTTGTTCTCGCTTAAATCTTCGTTTCCCTTATGATTAGTCCATCAATTTCAAAACCCATTAATCTTTTGTACAGTCTTAACTATTCAAATATATTTTAAAGAGACACATCAGACTGACATTTTAGGTAAGCAATCAATCAGCATTGCACGGAATGTTTTCATGCTAGGCAAGCCTATGTAATTAAAAGCTCGACTAGTCCGCCAGATCGCATTTCAATGATTTGAAGTTAATGGTTTAACGAGGAGCCATCTTCAACAGATAAATATTCTTCAAATGCAATACGTTGGTGCATAAAGGGACTGTTTAACAAGTAACGTATCTTTCGCTTTCCGTACAGATGTGAACTTTTCAGGTTTAACAAGGAGCCATCTTCAACAGATAAATATTCTTCGTATGCAATACGTTGGTGCATAAAGGGATAGTTTAACAAGTAACGTATCTTTCGCTTTCCGTACAGACGTGAATTTAATAGTTTATCAAGGAGTGATCTTTAACAGATAAATATTCTTCGAATGCAATAAATTGTTATATAAAAAGGATAGTTTAACTTGTGACATTCGGTTATTGCCGTATCAATGTTTTGGAGTTCAAAACAATTTTGCAGTATCACTAAGGATTGAAGACCCATAAATTGATCAAGGATAGTAGTATAGTAGCGAGACTGAGCTTGGATACTATTGTTTAGAAAGGATTGCGCTTTCGGTAAGTTGTTCT
>JAAAKM020006340.1:0-10551 GCA_010016025.2 Alatinidae sp. Z8VKAUB7J3 | reverse complement strand
GTATTCCCATCTCCAGCATCCTCCTTTCAATATATCCCTCATCCCTCCTATGCACATAAATGTGGCAACTATGAACTGTTACATTCGTTCGCAAGCATAAACAGTGCAGACCACATTCTACCAAACAGTGGAGAGGCAGTTGATGGTGGCAATCGTTTGCTTTTATTCTCGTATGAGACGAATTGAAAAACAAGGAATTTATTCATTCACATTGTCAATTTGTTGAAATAGATTTTTATAGAAGGTGATGAATAAAACATTCGTCAGGAGGAAGATTTTTTACATTTTCAGGACCCTGTTCTAGTCATCCTTTGACATTCCCGGAAACATATGTAACAGACGATAAACTGTTACCTACCTTACGTTTCATCTAGCACGTAAAGACTACTCGAAATAGTGGTTGTCAACTGTCTTTCACTGTAGTGCACATTTTTGATACCTTCCTGTATTCAAATTTCTCGTATCATCAAGTAAATCAATTTGTTAGGTTCTCCATGAACTAGTGATGAAAAATGTCGCATGATAACAGATCATCTTTGTTTACTTATTTTCTGCTTTAGAACTCATTTTAGAAAGACAATGCTACATTTAAATTTATGCTATTTATTCCGTCAAAGAATTAAACACTACTAGCAATCTAAAGTTTCAAAATTGCCAAAAAAGTAACCAATATTCAGAATACGTCCTCTACTGCGCAATGCGGTTAGGGGAGGCGAGAAATGGGGAATGTACGTATGCTTCATTCTGGCAGGGTTAACACCCTCCCTCTTGCTTGTATTAAGACAATATAGTAATATCACAAACCAACAGATGTTCACTTTGCCCTCCTCTATTATGTGCATAAGTATGTTTTGAGTAATCCCTTATTTACTTTTGCAATTTCAGTTGCTTGTAGCACAAAACTTTGAGCACTCAATCACAACACTGAAATCTTTGTTAACTTTCCTCATATTCGATACTGGGCAGTTTGTACCTATGGAGCTGCAAATCTTCTATAATAATGGATGAATATCATACTGGGACGGTGCTGAGCAACTTGTCTTAGCAAATCGCAGCATCGACATAAGCCACAAAGTTGCTTACATAAAAACGTGTCTACAAAACCACAAACTAAGTCTTCTCTATTTTAACTTTCTTAATTTGCATTTGGATATTCAAATACAACGAATATATACGTTTTACCGTAACATACAGGCTGGATTTAAACGGCTAAATCAGAAACAAATTTTTTGTGGTCTTGTTCATCGACTGCGCATCGACCGTTGCTTGCGACAATGATTTCGTCGTTTTGCTTGCCCGATGCTATGTCCATAAAATTTCAGCTTTCTTTATCGCCTTTATTATTGTTTTCAAAATCTTTCTGTATGGATGTCTTAATGTCGATCTTCACAAACGTTTGCTTTCTATCTTTTCCATAACGTATTTAACAGTTGTCTCATTGACTTTGTCTCAAATGCAGCAAGTTTCTTTTCTGTCTTTTTGCTTACTATTCAGCATTCACAATCGTCAAGAGGATAAGAGCATTCCCGATTCCGAGTTTGTTGGTAAATTGAATCTTTCATTGCTGTACAAAACTCGAATAACGCTTTAATTGAGTTAAATCACTAAAAATCACGATTGATTAGGCTGTAATCAATACCGTGGGAACAGTTGTATACTTTCCCGTCTTCTTCGATATATAGCAATTCAAATACTGCAAAAGCATCTTCATCGAGAAGAGCGGATTTGAAATGTTAGTTTTGAAAAGAACACTAGAGAAACGGAAAAGCATGTCACCACCTTTCAAATCCTCTCTTCTCGATGATGCTTTCTAACTTTAATGGGCTTTGGATTGATGACGGGCCGGATGGCAGTTTTTACTTGGTCATGTCACATGGCGCAGAGAGGCTGGTCTCCAATTCCGTTGAGCTGGATGTCAATGTCCACAGGTGGATGATTGGGAGCTAATGTGGCGACTAGAGAAATGGAAGTATGTTAGCACCGGAGGTCACCTAGCTCAATTGGTAGAGCACACGCCGCGAAAGCGTGGGTCACGGGTTCGATCCCCGGTGGTGACATGGTTTTCCATTCTCTAGTGTTCTTTGCAAAAGCATCTGTAAACACTGGCATTAGCTAGCCGTTGTTCCGTTCTCAACATTGCAGTTCTTCTGTATCAGTGTTTCTCAACGGGGATCCGAGCACCCCTTAAGGGTTTTCGAGATTTTGGAAGCGGTAAGTTAAGACAAGGGTACTAGGGGGTCCAACACCTAATAGAATATTCCATTGTTTTCTTATGTCAAAATACCAAAACCAAACAAAGGCATACTCTGGAGTGCCGAATAAACGGGAGGTCTTAATAAACGGGGGGCGGTCACCATTACGGTCTAAAGTTAAAAAGCGGGGGGTCCAAATAAACGGGAAGGTCTGAACTTCAGGCTCAATTTCGTGAAAGTTTTAAAAAAGGATGACACACGAGGACAAAAATCGTACTAATTGACTAATTAGCAACTGTTTCAGGGTCAAATGATGCATGGGAATTTATTTAAGTGTTTTCAGATACCATTTACATTTTGAGTACTGGGAAAAATTCCTTGAAATTAATAAACGGAGGGGTCCTAATAAGGAGCGGGAGGGTTATAAATTTCAAACAATTAGTAAGTGGAGGGTTACGATTATTTGGCACTCGAGAGTATATAACTTTTCGAACGGTTCCCGACAAATAGAGCTTCTAAAGGAATTCGAAAAGAAGTCACAAAACAATGAATGACATCAAGCTTGTGCAGTTATACAATTTTGATCTCACTGTCCAGAATATCAATAATAATTTGAAACCAGATATTAAGTCAGAGTTTGACAGATATACAGACTATAAATATCATAAAAAGACCTATTGTTAACGTCTATTTTGTACGGTAATAGCAGTATACAAAGGAAGATAATGTATAGAGTACCGTATATATAAACTTGATTATACCCATTTCGTATGACCGGACAGTCATATGAAATATAACGCACTAAGATACCACACCAATAAAAAGTACGCAAAGGACGTTAAATATCGGACATCTCTCAAATAATGGCTTTGCAGAGTTTAGATTTAAGCCAATTACCTAATGTGTCCCAAATTGTAGTAATTGGGAAACTCAATGTCCACCATTAACCGTCCGAGCCCTTCCATACTTATTTTATATTAAAATAATACAATATATCTTTTCACCAGACAAGGGTAACTCGTCTGGTAAAGCACGATCGCAGACTACAGAAGATTCACTTTTAAATGTTCAGGTTTACTGTTGCAAACTAGAAATGTTCACAAATAATTCCAATAATACTTTCTTATAGTCGTCGTCATTTTGAGATTTAGGATTTCTTACACTTGTTTGCAGTTATTTTCTGTTGCCATACGTAACCACCTAGGTGCTTCTTGACAGCTAACAAGCAACTACAGTAACGTAAACATCGAATATCTCAAAACGACAAAAAATGTATACAACCAAATACAGGCTGCTAAACGTCCAAGGGTTGGGTCTTGTTTTTCATCTTCTACATCCTTCGATCGTGCTCACCAATTACTTATTGTAGTATTTAAACAGTCAAATGCTAAAAACAGCCTATATGCCTATACAAATAGACTGAAACAGGATAAAAACACGACGTTAAACAACCGTCTTCCCCTGAAACAATGGGCAGAATAAAAAACTGCTTATAAAAATCCATTAAAAGCTGGGAAGACTCTTTGAAAACCTACATACTCTATATTTTTTCTAAACCAATCTACCTAAATCCCTTACTGCAAAACCCCAACTGTATCGGCTAGCTTGTTTGCTTACTTTACTCAGACAAGTTATGAAGTGACCGAGTTCAAATCTGGGAAGGAGAAACCAGACATCTTAATATGCAATGCCAGAAATAAGCGCCCCTCCAGGGAGGTGCTTACATGCCAAACTGCTTTATAAAAGTACATAAGCAGCAACGAAATCGTCATTAGAAAGTACAAAACATGAAGCACTTGTTATGTACATGACAGCCTTGGATATGTTTAAAGGCTTCTACATTATGTACACCTTACAATGTTGCATCCAAATGGCTGCATGCCGACAATGCCTGACTATACGTCCATGTACGAATAGACGCCAGGGGTTAAACGCCCAAGTTAAAACGATGCTATAGAGTGTTAATATCACATATTATAACAAGACATAATCACAACTAAAAGATGCTAATAATGTTCACGTTTCAATAAACGACCAGGGTACGCCATAAGAAGTCATTGAAAGCTTGTGATTTAAAGATTGCAACTAATAGTTTGAAAGTCTGTTTGTTTCATTGTTTCAAAAAAGGTTCAACGTGTGCTACCGGGGCAGAATTGTTGACAAAACAGCTCAAAATAAACAAATCCGTGACATGAAATGATGTGAAACGTGGCTTCAAAAACGTATTTTCTTATTAATTTTGTCATAAACGTCTGCGCTCTCAAATAAAAAGGTTCAGTATTCATCGAAGGTTGTGGAATGCCTCCGCAACGACGTTTGTCACAAAGAGTCTTCCTTTATCGTGAATTTTTACTAAGCTCATCCTCAAGTCTGGTAGATCTTGAACTTGGGCTTTACAGGCAGGGGTGCGAGAAAGCATTCCAGAGGGAGCAAGGTAACAATGCGAGGCTGAATTTAATAAGATGTTAGTATTTCAGACAACATCTCGAACATCTCGAATAAAAAGGTTCAGTATTCATCGAAGGTTGTGGAATGCCTCCGCAACGACGTTTGTCACAAAGAGTCTTCCTTTATCGTGAATTTTTACTAAGCTCATCCTCAAGTCTGGTAGATCTTGAACTTGGGCTTTACAGGCAGGGGTGCGAGAAAGCATTCCAGAGGGAGCAAGGTAACAATGCGAGGCTGAATTTAATAAGATGTTAGTATTTCAGACAACATCTCGAATTCTTTTAGTAACAAAAGCAGACATGCGGATTGGTACCTGTAACAATCAGAAACTTTGGAGAAACTTTTAAGCAAGAAAAAACAGCAAAAAAGTCATTAAATTGAAGTTAGATTATGACCATTTTAGCCATAGTAATTTAATATCTTCAGAAACTTTTACCATGGCTGCAAATTTGAAGTTTTGTAGAGTTGATACAATTTTGAATTGTTGCAAAGTTTCTCTTTTCCAAATGTTTTACTTCACTTTTTTTAATATATAAATAAAAATAGATCACACAAAATTGCTTCGTTCACTTTCAATTTTATTCGGAAAGAAATTGTTACCTTCAGCTTTGGAGGTGTGAGAATATATGAAAATTACTTAGGACATAAAAAGGTTGGGAACCATCGTCTAAACAGACACTCACATACACTTTTGGTGCGAATTCTAAATACTTGATACTCTTGCCCCCTTACCTCTTCATAATGGATCTGCCATTCTAAATTGACTGGAAAGAGCGGTCAGTTTCTGAGAGCATCGGAGAAAATACGTCATTATAAGTAAAACGCCAAATGTGGAAAACTTTATTGACAACGTTTCGTCTAACAGACTTCCTCAGGTCACTTTAGCCAATTTTCAGTAGTGACCTGAAGAAGTCTGTTTCCGACGAAGGTTCCATCTCTTCAATATTTTACATCCGAATTTTTACCAGATTTAAGTTGCCTAGCCAAAAAAACAGTGACAATATCATCAAACAAAGGTTTATCATATTATTAGGTTATATATATCTAAGACGAAAAACTCATACTTTAATAACTTTAAAGGCGTTGGAATATTTACCCGTGGAAAGATTGTGGTGTATTACCTCCTCCAGGTCGTACCAGTGACAACTGATAGAAGGAGGAAACTTTAATTCCCTACAACATGGACTGCATGGAATTTCCTCTGCCATAGTCTCTAAGGTGCCACCATCCATATTGTTATTGTCATTAATGAACATTCTGAAACCAACCAAACGACCTTATCATCCTATCTGTCCTCAGGATAACAAAAGCCAAAATTTATCTTAGCGGCCTTGGTAAGGGGGGGGGGGGGCGTGACCTGGAAAGCCCCACTTGAATTCGCCACTACCAACTACCGTGCTAACAAACCTATCTGTCCTATTTAGGTTAAAAAATCTTATGACACATAAAATTATCATCTAAAATCCTCATTTTTCCTATCTCTAAAATGAGTTTTCTTGGATTTGAAATTTTTGGTTGGAAAATTTGCCAGACGCCACTTTTCTAGGAGATTTAAATATTCACTCTCAATTTCCGGGACTGATTTAAATTTGCCAGAAATTTCCTAGGATTTCTAGAAGCAGTTTACACCCTGTGACTATTTAGTTAAGGTTACATAAAAATGTTTATGTCTATATATTGACACCTCCTCATTAAAAATTCTTAGTAAGTATCAAACCATATCTTGTTGAGAACCCTTTACATTATAAGTTTATGATACAAAAAATGTTCCTCACTATGTATCACCGAGAAGAGTAAACTTCCAGTTTCCTTTCTTCATGCATAGAACATGTTTCCATAATACATGCGAGTATTTGCCAGTGTTTTCATTTTACCAAATATTGAAGCTTCACCTTGACGTTCTCGCAAAACTGCAAGCAGATTCTCTCGATATTTACGACTCTCTTTAAAACTGAAAGAAAACAGACCGTGAAAATTTAACAATTACTATTCGAAAAACAGATATACAAATAATCCTAAGATGATGCCATAGCTGGCACAATGGCTGACGATGAATTCTCTCAATCCACCTGAATTATCTTTTGAGGCTTTATCAAGTGTCCTGAGGCCAAAAGACTTCTTTTTCCACTACGTTCCATTGAAAGGTGTGCCTTGGGGGTACATGCATGCAATTTGCATATTTCAAAGATTGCACTCAGTTGACAATCAGTTATTTTAAGTTAGCATTCCTTTGTTTGCCCAAAGAACGATGGTCGATGTAGTTCTCTGTTTGGTGTTCCTTTTCTCTACCGGTACGTTCGAAATCTACAGAGTTCTCCTATTTGACTCCCTTGTCAACGATTACATAAATATCAATTTACGCATGTGAGCGTGAGAGACTTAGTCTTTCCTTCTCTGCTATTTCAGCTGGTTTGCATTATCATTTTTGCTTACAAAAACATGTGCAATCACCCGCTGTAGCTTCACATCGCAGGGCACGTAATAACATTCATATTCAATACGGAAATCCAAACAGCAACAAGAATCTCATTAGTAATATCCCAGACAAACTTTAGGTCGATTTCAGCAGTTAGCATTCAATCAATTTTCTCATACTCTAGTAAGAAGTAGCATAACAAATGAAAAAGAATAAAATCTGTAATTCCATACCAACTGCAGTGACAGTCATTCCATCAAAGACCCTAATGAGCAGTGGTTCGATATTAAAACCAAGCTAAATTACCATAAAACCACCTAACAAGGTAATTGCACATAAAGGGCAGCTGGGCGTCTAAGGGTGACGCCGCTCGATTTAGCACCGGGTGGTGAAGGAAGCTCAACTGTTAAGTAGGGCTACCTCTAACTGATCAAAGGGTCATAGGATACATTCGTAATCAATCAGAACAGACACTACGCCCTTTGCTTGTCAAAAGGCAAGAAGGCCCAGAGGTGATCAGTAGTAATGTCGCGCACCTTGTGTAGATTGTAGAAAACAAACAAAAACAGACTGCAGCACATAAACTTTAGAGGACCATTACCGTTAATAGAAGGCGAATAGTTCAGCACCAAACACGTCAATAGAAAATGCCAAGAAAGAAAACTTCATTAACAACGTTTCGTGTTCTAGAAGAGGTCTTTATTGTTTATAGGAAATTCTCTTTGGAGGAATATTATTATATAGTACCAACCTGTCGTGAATCGATAGTGCGATTAATATTTCTTGAGGAAGATCACTGTACAAAGATTCTTCAAACTCTAGATCTTCGCTTGTATTGACAGATATAATCTTGGGCTGTAGGGAACAAGAAAAATATAAAGTGGATGTATTTTTATACGGTGACAAACCGAAAGAAGTGAACGAATGACGTGCGTAAGTAGAGTGACAGTGTGATCATTGGGGAGATCAGGACAACGGCAGCAAAGAGTGGTAATGCAAGACAGCAAATTGATGGTTATTATGACGATATGTGATCTTCTCTAGACTTGTATAAATAAAGAGGTCTAGCTACATCTGAAGTAATGACATATTATAACTTAAACTGTTAAGAAATATGGAAACAAGCTCTAAAAAGCCTTTCAAAATGTACAATAGACCCATAGGGTGTTTGAAAACTGGTATCCGAATAATAAAACTAGCTCTTGCTGATAAATTCCAAAGTGCTTATACATTACAAGCATACACATGGCGATACAATGCTATCTCTTAGATGTAATTTATGTGCACGTAAGCATTATTTTCACCAAACCAACTATTTGAACATGTTTCCAACTGGATAACCCTTTCTAATTTAAGTTTACAAGTCTGCTTTTTATTTCCTTAAGATAATTGTCTGAGCCGGCGAGAAGACATTCAACAAGTAAGACGCGGAAATCCAATCATAAATTGTGAATCTTTCAGTTGCTTCTTAAGTTGGAAAAGAGATCTTATAAAGTCATATATTAAACACAAATTTTGAAATTTTGAAATGAAGTATACAAAACAAAAGCCTTTTTGATATTTTGCCAATTTCATGCAAAATACGAAAAAGTACAAATCGCTGTATTCGTGTATGGATTGATACTGCTACTCCAATACATTTTTATGTTTTATTAGGCTACTGTGGTATAGTAGATTTTATGATTTTTAAAATGAATTTAATTTAACTTCAATTCTAAGAATATATATCATATATAGAATTAGTCATGATAAGACTTTAGAAAGTTTTGTGTGTTTATATGCAGTTGGTCGGGGCATAGGGCCTAGCATTATTCGCTTACGCTTTTTTAATAAAACAGGTCCTTGGCTAATACTGGAATACTGTAATTCGGAACAAATTAAGCTATAGTTATATAAACGTTTCTCTTGTGACAAAGGTGTGTAAAAGAATTTGAGTTATACACGTGCAATTTAAGGAATGCACTTAGAGGAATACACTTCAAGGAATGCACTTCAAGATATGAACTTTAAAGATTGAATTTCAAGAAATTCAAAACGCACTTTAAGGACTGAATTTCAAGAAACTTACTTCAAAGAATTCACTTCAAGGAAGGCATTTCTAGAAATAAACTTCAAGGTATGCACTTTAAGGACTGAATTTCAAGAAACACACTTCCAGGAATGCACTTCAAGGAATGCACTTCAAGGAATCTACTTTAAGGAATGCACTTTAAGATATGCACTTTAAGATATGCACTTCAAGGAATACAAACAGATTATATTATATACAGTGACGTCAAGAGAAGTGACGCAAAACTCAATCATATTTTAAGAATCATTAAGTCACAGTCTAGAGCTTTTCCTCAGGCCCTTAACCACGGCGGGCAAACGAGGGCTTAGCAATCTCTCAATCAAAGACCCTTCATGACCAGTGGGTCAGATCTTGAAACTGCCCAAAATAAGCAGTACTACCAAACCACCAAACCGGCTAACTAATTATAAGATCGGCAGCTTGGCCACCCATGGGCAACGCCCCTCAATTTAGGCTACTGGACAGAGTAACAAGCCAAGAGGCAGGCTAAACCGCCCAGTACGAGTGCCTCTCACAGATTATGGAAAGAATCTGCCATCAATGAGAACAGATACTACATCCACTTTTTGCCAAATAGACGTAACGGGATAGGGGGCTTAGCCATCCTAATTTGCCATCAGCCCCCGATTCTCCTGTGAAGACTCAAACATCTAAGGAATTACCTTAAGCCCCCTCCCCCCCAAAAAATAAGCAGAATAGCCCCCAGGGTCACAATTGCCCCTATAAATTTCTAACCCTGTCTAATATGCTCTTCCTTTATAAATCCGTGTAAACTTTCTATGTACTTAATAAGAGCCAATCTATTTTGTATCGTGCTTAGGCACCGATAAAATTCCATTGCTAATGGCATCGTTGTGTGTGAATCCCATAGGTACTAAGATAGCATACGTTAAATCTGAGACTGAGTCAGTTTATCCCGCTTTAAGGCACACTATGATGAACTGGGGCGCTATGGGCATTTACGATTCGTATTTTCTTTTCATTCTACAGGCGATGCAGCTATAGACTTATGCATTTGTATTGCCAGGCTGAGTACCTTCGTGTCCAACGATTGCCTGCCTTATCAAAAGCAACAATTTCCTCTCGCTGCAAGGTGTTTGTTTACAGTTAACTACAACTCGAAAAGGATGCCAGTTGCAAAGGACCTTTTAGCATTCAATTTTTAAATAAAATTGGTACTGTTGTAGTAAGGTCAATCGATACAAATGACATCCCAAATTTCTATGCCTCAATAGTAAGGGACGATGGCGTAATGGCTAGCAAATCACGTTGCAATGCTGAAGGACGGGGTTCGATTCCTCGTGGTCTTACGTTTACACCATTGAGCTTTTCATCCCATATCATCATCCAATTGCGTCACTGTGTCTATCCTGTCATGTATAAATTTTCAGAATCATAACAATAAACAGGATAACTACTCACCC
>JAAAKM020006339.1:0-10551 GCA_010016025.2 Alatinidae sp. Z8VKAUB7J3 | reverse complement strand
TGCCAATGAAAAAGGGCAGCTGATGCATTCAAGGGCAATCTCTCAGTGCAGCCCTCTGATAAGCAGTAGGGCCATCCGATAGGAACCTTTCTTTCCAAAAGGGAAAAGATTTTCCCCGGGGAGGGGCATACAAGGGCAATAGCCCTCAATTTAGGCTACCGGGCAGAGAAGTAAGCCATTAGGCACCCTCGACCGCTTACAGTAGTAGGAGCGCCTCTCATGGATCTTACAAAGCATCCGTTACCAATGAGAAGAGATACTACAACCTACCCACTCGCTACGGCGCGCGTCCTAAGCAAGGAGCTTTGTTTGGAATGCAAATTATTAGGAAGGTGTATTTCATCAGGGAGAAAATGTGATACTTTTAACTGCATCCAATCTTCAATAGGTTCCAGATCCCTTGAGGTACTTTGCGGAGCCAAGATTGCGGACCACTGCCATGGAGAACCAAGTTGTTTCTGTATTCATGGTTTGGTCGCCTAGGCTAACCTTTCCCTTTTTTATCATTACTATTATTTATTTACATCTACATCTATTCATTAAGGGAGATGAAGAGCCAATGTAATTTGGAAAAGCTCCTGTATATCGTTATTATTATCATCATCACGGGAATACGTATTGATTTTAGCCAATAGCTCAACCTGTTCGAGCGTACCATATTTTCCTTGATACTTCAAGATGATATTGATAGAATCCCACTACTATCACCATCATCGTCCCTCTCTCTCCTGTCCCCCTTTTAATTTGACATATATCCCAGTGATGAAAAGTTGTTACATCAAGTGTCGGCGAAAATTAAAACTAGATAGCGTGCGCGCCTAGTTTCAGAACACATCCACCCTGCAGGTGGAAACACACTTTCAACTTTCATCCATCCATGTACCCTAAGAGCTAACCTACGTTTCATGCGCTTTCCACTTGGGGGCCGGCGAGGAAAACTCGCGTAAATGCAGAAATAAACGCGTAAGATCCGCGTTAGAACGGGAAAATAATTTTTTTAACCTCCAGCGGGCCAAATGTTTCAAAATGTTAATTACCGTAAGTGCTCAATTAAGCTCCCACTCTCAAACAAGCTCTACTCAAATAAGCCTTCATCTTATTAAGCCTTTATCTTCTTCATATTTTTAGAAAACTACGCCCCCATGGGGTTATTCATTTTTAGAAGAAATAATGCAATTTCTTCTCAACTACAAGATAGAGTGAGATTTGCGCAGCAGCACCTAATGATTTGCCAATCGATGAAGATAGTGAAGAAAATAAAGATATTGATATAACTGGATGAAATGTGACCGTAAGTTTATAGGATAACTTTTTGATAACTTTTTGATAACTTTTAATAAAACTTGATAACTTTATATTTGATAACTTTGGAGAAGCACCCTAACCCACCACTGTCCCAGACTCCTCGCTTCCTTGCATACACATGATTTACAGCAGATCCTACTGTTTACCAGAATGGTGTTTGTGGACATAAACCCCTTCTTATGTACAGTAGGTCTCATAAGTAGGCAGGACTATAGTGCAGCGCTACGTCTACAGCAGGCTAATAGAGAATTTGGTGGTCAACTGAAAGAACAACACATAATATGTTTTGTCTGAAGTCAATCTTTTCAGTCTATCACTTGACCTGCTTCTTATTGTGCTTCTTGGCAAATCGCATGTTTCTCAGAAACTTGGGGTCAACCTGAAATGAAAGTAAAGTAGATGTATTCATAATTTCATATATATAAAGTATATCTAAAAAACCTTTAGAACCTCTAGAAACAATACTTTTATGAAGATTGTAAATTTTGTAACACTCTCCCCTTCATCACCAGTAAGCACAACATTTCACATTGTTACAGATCAATGGGCCATTTACACCTTGGGGTCATCATTGCAGTTATACAATCACTGCAATGTGTAGAGTACATGATTGGTGCACCAGCGCACATGCACTGGGTTATGTTAGGTGCTGACACACCCCAGATCTTGTTGAGATTGCACACACTTTCCAGACTCATGGTTAGACAATAAAAGCCCCAGTGGTCCCCATTTCTTACATTTTGAAGTGCTTATAAAGTCCAAATGCTTCTTCAATCTGTCTTGATCTGCAAATGATCATGATCATGTTCATGGAAATAAGGGAAACTCATTTGATTAGGGAGTGTTTAATATGATATAATTACTCTTGGGTGCCTAATAGATGTCCCCCCTAACTAATTTTTCAAAAACTTTCCACCTAAGGCATTCTTATTCCATCCCCCCGCCTATTAATGTTTAAGTAATCTCCCACCCATGACATTTTTTTGAGGAGGTACTTTGGCAAGCAAGTAGAAAATACTTTATTAACATATGAAAACCACGCATTAAAAGACTCGAAGAAGTGTGAGGATGCACATTACTGATATTAGCAGTAACGGAGGGCGAGGGGAACGTTTTTTTAAATCTTGGAAGGCATGTAGGAGACTGCCATGACTTCGAATAAGTGACTATTGTTTGTGTTGTATTACCCTACGTATATGAAGTTGCAGTTAATTCTAAACATTGATTCTTAACATTTTTGGTCATTTTCCAACCCCCCCTCCCCCATTTATTAAGTTTTGGGGATTATTCCAACCCCCCTTCTATTAGGCATCCAAGAGTGCTTTTCTGGCCTATATTCTAACCCCTTCCCCTTGTAATCAAGCATGTAACCATTAAACAGACTCCTACTAACTTGAGTCACCATTTGTTAACCACCCTACTCCCCTTTCTTTGAGACAACCACGTTAAATCTAAAACAACTACATTACAGGCTACTCATATTTTAAGACTTAATTTCACGTATATCTCATTGTATAAACTATCACTAGAGACCACAGGGTTGACAGTAGGGTGGGTTTGACTTCTAGTAGAAAACACATATCTTATATATATACACCCACTTTTGGCCTCCTTATGGTATCAAATGATTATATGAATTTTAATGGGCTAGGTCTGAAATACTTTTCTAGTTTTGTTGGTCCTTTTTCTTTATAGCTGTGCATCACAGCACAAAAATTGTAACAATCAAATACTTGACAAATGTAATGGTAACAATCAGCTTAGGTTTGACGATCAATAAACATCAATTCTGGTTGGGGATCAAATAAACATCTATTGATGGAGAGGGCAGTTGCGACACAAAAGCTGTTTTTGCAAGCATTTTAAAGTGAGCTTGATAAGAACTATTGTAAATTTGAGACCTGTTTCATGCCATTGATTTCAGCAGTTTGAAAAGGTTAAAAAGACATTTTAACAAAACTTTTCCTTTGCTTAAATCATCATTCACATAACTCTACCCTCCCACATAAACAAGTATAAGCATTTCTAAGAAGCATAGCCTGTCTTCCTTGGTTATGTACAGTATGGACACTCCCTTAAGCCTGGTACTTGCTTGGAGTTTATCACAATACACTTAATTAGGATCAACATATTTTTGTTCGATTTGCATTGCTAGTCAATTAGAAGTTCCTACTTGATCATCAAAAACAACAACAGGTTGTCCACTGTGACCAACCACCCCCCAGTAAAAGCCGCAACATTAGACCAACGTAATGAATATTATAAATTGAGCAGTAACCTCCCATCTGTAGAGTAACTTCTACTTCTTCAGCAAATTTTTCCCACACACTTGACACAAATATATCTTAGTACGCAGCTTCAGCTTTATCACAAGGAATGTAACACACTGATTAATAACCGGGGGTCCAATTAAGGTCCGCGGTGGGGAAAAAATTCTGAAAAGTAATAAGCATCCAGGGGCTCAAGAGTATATAGTGTTTCTGTCCATCTTCAAAAGGAAAGGTCACCTGAACTACTTGTTATTACAGGCATATGTAATTATAATCATAATTAGATGTAGGAGTGAATCGTCCCATTGAACCACAAGAAGATTAATGAGATAGCGTCACTCCTTTCATATTGCAGTTATTTAAAAATCAAAAGCTATGGACACAAAGCTGAATGATTTGAAAGCAAAGCTGCAATGTTAACTGACACAAAAAAGCACTCCCAACTGTTAGTGATTCCAAAGTTTATCAGCAAGTATTTCAAACTGTACAATCTCACCCTGATGTGATGTGTTCTCCATGTTTACAAATTACCAGCTGCAAATACCATGCAACAACTCCCTTTGAATTTGTTTAGTTCTTCAGAAGAAACAATGAGGATGAGGCAATAATTTTTCCTATTGCTTTGATTAATATAAAAAAAGTTTACATTTGTTTGCTTTAAATTCTTTGGGGTTATTCATGGTTATAGCTGCTCTTTAATCATGATAGTCAAAATAAACCCAAAGTAAGTTCCAGGCTTTAATGCCCTAAGAGTTCTGGATAATATACAATTTGATGACTAAAACCTTCACATAAACAAATTTAGAAGGGCAGGGGGAACCTTCTGGTTGTACTATCTATGATGTTGTAGTGGGAATACTCTATCTCTTAATAAAGGGTTTTTGAGTCTTGAATTACATACAAATTTGAATGTTACCAAAATAGTCAGACATGTGTCCCCATTAAAAATAATTGGCATAGTATGGCATGGCATATCAGCAAGGGAAAGTTCAAAAGCAAGTAAATTAGGAGACATCCTCAGCCAAAACAGCCTCCAAGGTATATATTTTGTGCCCCTTCAAAAAAGCAAACATCCTAAAAAGTACTTACTCCTTTAAGAGATGGATATTTATGTCTCCTTGGCTTCTTGATCCCATTTCTGTGAGCTTTGTGATCTAAAACAGAGACATATATACATATTATATGGAGCATACAACCTTTAATTGTGATACATTTTGGAGAGAGCCATGAAATGTTCAGAAAGTTACAACTGATGTCTTTGTGTTTCCGTCAATCTTGAGTAGAGCTGGACTTATGTCCAAAGGAACACTGTCACCTGTCTGCTAACATTAAAATATTCAAATTCAGGGGTATAAAAGGTTCATGATAGATTAACCCTTCAGAATTTTAATATGAGTAAAGCCTTGTAACTCATTTTGATTAATGCTGCTTTAGAGGTTTACAATTATGTTCTAGAAATAGACAAATTGCAAACATAATACTGTAGTTTACATCAAAATTAATCTACAAACCTATCCTTTTGCGACTAACAAATTAACATCAATGTATGTTGAGCTACAATTGTCAAGAAAACTCACTTCAACCATTTGCAATTTTTTTCAAAAAAACATTTATACCAGTTGAGTCCCAAAGCCACACGTCCTAGAAAGTTACTGTTTTTGTCCACCATCAAAAGGAAGGGTCACCTGAACTACTTGTTATTACAGGCATATGTAATTATAATCATAATTAGATGTAGGAGTGAATCGTCCCATTGAACCACAAGAAGATTAATGAGATAGCGTCACTCCTTTCATATTGCAGTTATTTAAAAATCAAAAGCTATGGACACAAAGCTGAATGATTTGAAAGCAAAACTGCAATGTTAACTGACACAAAAAAGCACTCCCAACTGTTAGTGATTCCAAAGTTTATCTAGCAATTCCTTCTTTAAATTCTTATTTGGGGCAAAGCCAGCAAATGCCTTAATATCTATGCCACACTAAATATATATTATCAGGTTTGATCCAGAATGGCAACACATGTCCTATTCCATTCACTTCTTTCCAAGACTAAATACATACCGGCATTGTAAGCACGTTGAAGCCATGATGATCTCACTAGACTTTGCTTATTTTACCGTATATCTTCAATGAGAAAACTACAGTTTATGAAATTTTGAGGTTATTCTTCCTCAGTAATCACTGATCACTGACTAATTACTGATTACTGAGGAAGAATGTACCTCAAAAAATGTACCTTTTCTCTTTCAACATTATATATATCTGATAAACTGGTAGGTGTAGCTCATTGATAAATTACATTTATAACCCTATGCCATACTATATTACAATAAAAATAATTAAAGTAAATCATAAAACCTAGGCCTGCATCTTAAGTATAATTGGTATGAACTCAAGACATGTATTATAAATAGGATCTAGCAGACTGCATAGTGTTACCATACAGGCCCTGTGGAACATTTTAAGTGAAATGGTTGCCAAAAGCCTAAGCATTATAAAGTTCTATGGAATGTTAATTGTGTAGGCTTTACATTTCTTATTTGAAACTGCAAATTCGTCATTTTAAATATACTGGCTGCAGTTACTGTTACAATATTTAACTTGTAAATAGTTGTGTGCACATTGTATAACTAACACCAAGAATTTGGAAATAGGAAATTTCTCAAGACGAGTCTATACAATGAAACTTGCTTATCTCTGATTACGAAGGCAGGACTTGAATTTGAAACAGTGAAGGGAGGCATGAAAAATATAAGGAATAAAATCTCTGCATATGGTACGTTATATAATGAATATCAATTTAGGTTACGCTCTGCTGCTGATAAAGGTAAGACAGTATAGTAATACCTGCCTCAAACGCAGTCATCATTACGTCAAAAGGGTTTACCATAAGTTGGATTTACTAATGCAAAGAACAAAATAGATCTAAATGGTCACTGGTGTTGTTTTCGATAACAAACAGTAAGGTGTTCTTTTAAAATGCTTACTTTGATTGTGATTTGTGTGATTCTTTGACTTTGCCATTTTTGAATGTCAGATTTCGAAGTCACAACAACCTAAAGCGGAAAAATAGTTTATTAGAGTGAGTAAGTACTTTCTAAGCATATAAAGTTAAGCAAAATATGTGCAGTAAAGCTGTCGATTACAATGATTCCTATCGGTATTTGAATGGCAATATTTCACTGTACCTCCTTCCCTCGGCTATTTAATTCAAAAGGGTCTGTTGATGGTTCGTGCCAGCATTATGGTTCTGCCTCGCATTGATAACCTCAATTTCACTTCAATCAAAATGGCAGCAGTTGTATATAACCAGTGAACTCATACGAAGGGTTAAATCACGGTGTTAATTGGCGAATCCGGTTCTATGTTGTTTATACAACGTCGCTCACTTAAACCGTCTAGACTAACAATTATCACTTACAGAGGTGTGTGACCTATTTGAACTCTTCCCTCCAGGGCTCTTCCCTATATGGTTTCTAGATGATCTCACCTATTCTCCTTTATATAGAGTTCGATGGTACGTACTTGAAAAGCGACTTCGCAACTCGTCGTAGCACAAGGAAGGGTTTGCTAATTGTGTAGCCTGTTCAGTGGCCCTTGGCTGAAGTTTAATGTTTCGCACCGATGGTGCTGTGGGGGCTACGGAAGAATGGATGTCTCAACAATTCGGCACGTAAAAAGTAACCCTTATATAAAAATTCGATATAGTTTCCACCCTGGAGCTACTCTGTCATAATAGATGTGATATTTATTTATCTCACCTGCCATCCTGTGGTAATTTCAGCCTGACCAGTTGGAATGTCTAAACACTCGCAAGTCTTTTGTATATTATATGAATACAAAGGAATCTGGTAACAAACCGGCGGCTCGTCAACGTACTTGATCCGAGTAGATTTGCCATCATATAGGTTATTCCATTTTCTCAAGCAGAATCCCCCTTTTTTCACTAGATATGAAATAGAAACGACGTTTATTTATTAGCACTCTCAGCTTCAAAACGAGATACTTTTAGATGAGAAGCATAACGAAGGAGTGGAATTATACATCATGCTATCATGGACTTTCACAAAAATAGTAAATAGTTTTACGTAACAGAGATTTATATCATACCGTTCTTCAATACACTTTGCTTTTTTATAAGAAACCTAATCAACGGCTTGAGCCTCGAGTTTCTTAAAATTTTCAAATTTCAGCCTCGAATGTTTCTTAATTTATCCAGTTTCAGCCTTCATAGTTTGTTAAGAAGTACTTCTTTAAAAATCATGTAAGACTGTTATATGCCCTCACCGAATATCATTTTAACTTATAATAATCGGGTGCTGATATTCTTAATGTTGAAGCAGGGTAGAGAATGCTGCTGATGAAGGTAATATATTTGATTTGCTCTTTTAAATTTTATTTTAACAAGTATGTAAAGTTTTAAAGTGTACATATTGTTTTGTGTTTTAAAGGTAATATAATATGGATTGTTGCAGAAAAATATTATTTCCACCCATACTTGTTTACACCCACAAATGTTTCTTAGTTTTTACATTTATGGTTTGGTTATGGAGTACCATACACAAGCTCTGCAGTGGTACGTCATTCCTGATCCGTGTAAACAGTGAAAAGTCCTAGTAGAATTAGGGGTAAAAATTGCGTTGGGAAGTGATTGAGACTTAATTGAAGCTTTCAGTTTTTGGTGAAATATTCGTTGGAAACGTTCGTCGGAGACGTTTGGTGGGAACGTTCAAGACGTCTATTGGCTTATGGGTAATGATTTAAAGTTTTACGCGTTGGCTTAGTACCGAGAAAATATTTAGAAAAAGAATAAGAAAGTGCAGATTCCAATTGAGATAACCCAACCGTAGTAACAGTGTTGGATTGCCAAAACTGGAGATCAAATAAGTAATGAAGGTTTAAACGATGGTCTTGACAGCTTTTAAATCAATTGGAGCAGCAATAAGATAACATTTGAAACGGTCAATGCTTTCCGTGGACTAATTAGTATTCATCTACGTTGTTACCATTGAGGTTTGACACCGATGTCGTTCCTCAATCACATCAAGGGTGTGACGACTGACGGAGGGATAGCATAAATGATGTACAACTGACTACATCTTATCTTTATATACCTTGATCCTGCGCAATTATTACAAAGAATAGCAAGAGTTTGTAATGAATAAAATCTGCGCAATGAGCTAGTGGAAGACCACACTCTTAGGCAACAAGTAGAGGCTTTGTATCCCTTCGGTTCAGGATAAATAAGTAGTAGACAACCTTTCTTATCCCGAGGACTGCTCGTGGAAGGAATATTAGCTGCAGATCCTGTATCAAATTTAAGTAGCTTTATAACTTGCACAAAGTATTCGTAGGATGCATTTCTCTTAATCATCCTCCCTCATATGTAAGGCACTTCTATTGCTTTTGGTGCTTCTCTTCTGGAATTTATACCATAAATTAGCATAAAATTATAGTTGATTTGGTCGTACTCTTAATAGGTCACGGACCCCTACACACCATTTCCAGATCCCTTAAGGATCCATGACCCCCAGAATTAAGTTCACCAGGTGAGATACTAGGAGCTAGTATTGGTTTTCTTGGAACCTGTTACATGTGTTGATCACTAAACCTACCTAGTTAGCTAAACAGTTGAAACGCATGATGGTAAAATACGTTTGTGACCACATTCCGACTATTGCTAGACTTTGTCAGGTCTAATGTACAGTGATATGTTGCAGAGCTTAATCACTAGCATGATCAAAAAAGGAAATATATAAAAGTTTTCTTTGTGGCACAACACCCCACACCCACACGCTCTCCTTGGTGCAGTCCTGGCATAATTTAGGCAAGTGCCTCTCGATTCTCTCACATCTCATGCTCAACCCATCTGAAGTTAAGGCTAGTGATCAGCACCTGTAGTGAACTTCCTTACATCTAAATAACTCTGTTTGCACTTTTCGGCAGGTTATATTAGATGTGACTAAGAGGAACAGGCAACTCCTATATTCAACACCGAAAAGAGTAGCTAATAAGGACAACAGCTGAAAACACTGAGCTATTTTACCAATTATATGTCAACTGGTGACACCTGCTTTAATAGCATGACATGCCTGCAACATGTGATTAAAGCAAGTTTTGTAGGCAAGGTAAATCTTAAGGGTTCCGACTTTCAATTATTGTGTCGCGGCATACTGGTGTGCTTTGCGATGCTCTCAGGTAAACTAATTTTGTCTAATAATCTGGTCTTTGAACTTAAAATTTTATTTAATTAGAGATGCTAGAGATTATGTCATGCTGTCTCAAACAGCTATGTGAGGCACCATTACGGGTTCATGAAATTGGGTTGCAGAGCAGTTGATAAGCCATTCAGGGAAAAATATTATTTTCTTATGCCTCCTTTTTCAATTGGTATTACTGCTGGGGTGGCATCACCAAATCAAAATGGGGAGGGGTTGAAATATAATCAAGGGTCTTGATTGCCGTATTTCCTCGAAAATAAGCCGATTCGAAAATAGGCCGAGATATCTTAGTAGACACCACAAAAATAGGCCGACCTCGAAAATAAGCCGAGACGCAGTGAAGCCATTGCAAGGCACATGATTCGATTTGTATTTGCTTAGATTGCTTTTTGTGATAGATTTTTGTGAAAATTATTGTTTGTTAAAATGACTCTTACGAGAAAGTCGTTCTCTACGTAGAGAACTCTTACTCTTTCTCTTACGAGAAAGTTGTTCTCTACGAAATTTAAAGCAGAAGAATTAAAGTATATCACGCAGAAAGGCTGTTCAAACAGTCCAGCCACAAGAAATTTTGGAATCGACGAAAAAAACGTTAGACGGTGGAAAGGTCAGTCGGATTCTCTCCATAAAGTAATCAAAAATGGGTTTTCCACAGGCAAACAACCACCTGGTTTTGGCAGGCGACCACTTTCAGTGGACTTAGAGGAGCTTGTTTATTAGTGGATAGTATCTATTTGTGGAATATTTTACGAA
>JAAAKM020006338.1:0-10551 GCA_010016025.2 Alatinidae sp. Z8VKAUB7J3 | reverse complement strand
ATCATGTGAACAGCTTGCCTCTTATTTCTATCTGATACTCGCTGTCTACTTGCAACTGAAGTCGATCCTGGTGTTTTCGTACGCCTCAAGAGACGGATTTGAAATGTGTAGAGAACGAGCAGAAACGTTGAATTGACGATATACAGGGTTAGACGAAATGTGAGCTCTTTTTGTTCGTCGCTGCGCTTGTCGTGTAACATCACACACAAACGTTGCAGCTTCCCGTTTATTATCATTGAGACTACGTCTGCCTTCTGAAAAGATCCTAAACTACCTCCAATCGCCAGACCCCAGATCAGTAGAATTGTAACCACCAAATGCTTGGAATTGAAATTGAATCTTCTGGGGTACTTGAATACCAAGAAGCGATAAATGGAAATTGCTACAATCGTTCCCCCTGAAGCTATGCCTCCAATATGTGACGACGAATTTACTGTCTTACATGTCAAATTTGAAAAGCCCCATTTAGGATAATGGAACGTCTGCCAGGATCCCAATATTGGAATAACGATGCCAGTTACTATCGTGTCTGCGACAGCCAAGTTCAGAAGAAGAAGCTTAAAAATTGTTCTAAGACTTGGCGTTGTTGCAATTAGAATGATAACCATCAAATTGGATACAGTACCAAAAACTGCCCACACGAGATAAGGGATGGCAATTCCAATTTTCGTAGTAATGCTCAGTTCATCAGCAATGTACGTTGTGTTCATAGGACAATCAGTGCTGTTAAAAGTCGTTAAGAATTCTCTGTTTATAGACATCCCAAACGTTTCACGAGCACTACAGTAGATGGTTTCACTATCCATGTTCAGTCTCGTTAAAAAGAGGCAACCAGAAAGTAATGTAAAAGTCGGAGAAATATCAAAGCTACTTGGTGCAGGTCAGACTTCGTAGAATCCTTCTGACCGATTGAGCTGACTCCATCCGTAAGTTTGATTTGGTTTGGAGTTCGGTGGTTAATTCAAAACATTTGATCACCATCCTGATTTGCATGCAAATTGCAATCGTGAGGACGATTAGCAGCCTTTCGCTTTCAAGCGGAACTCATGTGTATTGTTTAAATGTGTGGGCGAACAATTGTCAGAGGAATCCCTCAGTGGGCATGACCACAATCGAAAACAATGAATATTCTTACAGGTGCTGAAATGGAACATCGTCTTTTAAATTTAATATGAAATAATAATTGAAAATAAACAACATTACAACCGTTCTATTTTAGAACTCACTCAAGTAAAACTTACACGCGAACAAGATAAAAGGCGTAGCAGTAAATCTCTCAATTGTATCACCTTGACGTACGTCCGGTTGGCCTTAAGCCCCTTTGTGCTTCTCTGATTTGCTAGGATTCCCCCGATCAATTTCAGGGACAAAATCTCCTTATCGTCGAGAGCGTCTACATCGGAAACTCTGATTAGGCCACAACGACCTTGGTTACGTAGTAGCAACGACATGCTTGACATAGTATTTTTTAAAAACCGCTGCAAAAATGTCTGTATCATTGGAGGTATAACATATGATATGTTGAAGATTTTGCTAAAATTTAATTAAGTAGCAAGTTTATTTGATGGAGGGAATCTATGTATTTCTAATAACTCAACTTGTAGAAATAGTATCTGCTTTTTGTAGAAAATTCTACCTTGAGCATGTCGTAGCTGGCGTGAAACCAAGGCAATTCTAGCCTCGGGGTTCAATCACCTTAGTATCCCTTGTAATTTATCATACACTTTTTTAAAATAAGAACCAGATAATTGGGCTGAGCCTCAGTGTTCTTATTTTTCGCTTGCAAGCAGGCTCATTTGTTCTTATTTTGTTCTTTCAACAGCTGCAGCCAACTGATGGAGTTGAGGAGTGTGGCATCAATTGTTTGGTATCCGTTGAATTCCCCCCCCCCACCCCCTTGCGAGAATTGTCATCTGTGAATTCCCCCCGGAGAGCACATTATTTCATCTAGTTACGGTTCATAGAGCAGAAGACATTGATGCTGTTGAACTAATTTTGCTGAACTGCGCAACAAATTATGTTTTTAAGAGTTGTCATCCTGCCAGGTGTTGTTCTTAAATTGTTCTTAATGTTTTGAGAATCTGAGCCTCAGTGTTCTTACTGAATGTGTTCTTACTCCAAAAGATATGTGTCATTATTATGGAACCTACTCAAACAGCGACACCGGATCCGTTTCATAGATTGGAGAGGGTGCAAGCCTTCAAAAATTGGTTTGCATCGTAACACAAAAACAAATGCAACAAATAAAAACTGTACGAGGTACATGAAAATGAACAGACTGTGCTACACATGACAGTACTGGGTCCATATCAGAGTAGACCCTGCAATTCGTAACAAAAGGGAGGGTAGGCCTATTTATGAGTTTTCTAAAAGTACGGGGCATGCCCCAGGTTCTTGCAGCAGTACACCTTACCCAGCGTCAGGCATCAAACAAAGTCCTAAAATGAAACATAGACGTAACTTGTTAAGAGAAAGAATGCAGATTTCCTGGAAACTCTAAACCAGGAGCAAACCACAAGAATTCTCCTCCAATTTCTGCGGTTATTGTTTAACATAATAACAAAACTTTTTCAATGGCATTATTGTACGCTTTCTGCTGTTAATGGTTTGCCCCTAGACTTCAACAACATGGTACATATTTCTTTTCAAAAGAATAATAGAATCACTTCCTTAAGTACAGAATATCAACGGTGTACTAATAACAAATAAGAGAAATCATCATCACACTGTAATGCTTACTTCGTCTGACACTTCTCATGACCATAAAATATCAGAATGATCGAAATTGGAAGGACGAAACATAATATCCAACTATGATTTTTGAAAGAGCCAGTCAGAATGGAATCGCTTGATTGGTTTCATTTTTTAACCAATCAGCAAACGGTAGAGCTATTGATTGTTTGAAATTGAATGACTGAAAAGGGCCAATGAGAAGACAAATTTTATTTGCCAGTAAAGCACAGGTTTTCTCGCTTTTCAGCGTTACAAATTCGCGATATAGTGTTATATCGGGTCAGTAAGAATGTAATTAATAAAAATACCTAGGCTTAGATGTCTTGAAACTTAAGAATAAAATGATACTAATATATACATCAGCCGCAACACACGTCTATCCATCTACCCATCTATGACTTATACCCACTTTCTAAGGTATTTATATCACTGCAAGCTTTGAAATGTTATTATTATCATTCTAAGTTAAGCCTCTCAGCTTTAGAGATGTTTTAAAATTATTTTTTACAGGCTATTATCCACCGGTGAACGGTTGAGAGATAATGCGGTGACTAGAGAAAGAGAGCATGTTAACATTGGAGGTCACCTACAATTGTGGACAAAAATAATTTAAACATTTACTAAATCTCCATGAAAATGACCAGAATCATGGAACCGGGAAAGGGGCTCCCACTTGTGGTATTACGCGCTATCTGCCCCTTACCTCCTATCAACAGGGAGGGGTGACATGCAATTCACCGAAATGAAGATTTTCAAAATCCATCGTCATTTGGAACGGGGATGAGGCCAGTTTACATTAATTTATATCCAAGATTGTAGCTCAGTTGGTAGATCACATGCCATAAAAGCGTGGGTCACAGGTTCGATCCCCAATGGTGACTTGTTTTCTGTTTCTCAAGTGTCTTTTCTAAAATCGCAATCCTCCCTTCTCCATGGTACTAACTTAACTTCGTATTTTGGACGTCATTCTGGCTTCGCAAAAAACCTTGAAATCAAACTAACGCCACAAATTATTTAGGTACAGACTGACGCAATGTCTGTACGCGCATGTATGATCGTAAAATTTTTAATGAAAGTTATAGTGCAATAATAATGGAAAGAAATATTTTCTGTTAACATTAAGTCAGTTAAAAATAACAAAAAAGGATAATCTCATTAAAAAAGTACAAGTTCAACCTACTAAACATTTTGCAGTAGCTGCAAGGATTGGCTTAAGTCCTGTTTTGATATATATATATATGTATATATATAGATAGATAGATATATATATATATCAGGTACACTTTCCACTCCAACGCCTACCATTTAGACGTCAATTGCACGGTACCAGATAGCTTTTGATGCAAGATAGGTTTTCAGTTACACAGTACTGGATAGCTTTTGATACCAGATAGGTCTTTTAGTTACACGTTACAAAGGCTATCCGGCACACTTTTGGTACCAAAGTTGCTCCACGTGTGAAAGTGGTACGAAAAATTACCCGATACGCTTGGGTATCGCATAACTGCTTCACCCGTGGCTATGCGGTACACGTTCTGCTCTGATTCACATCTTTCAGAATGAGATGTCGTATTATCGGATTGTGAAGTCATAAGTGTTTGCATTAATCCTCTACAAAAGGACATCGAACTGTAGAAATGTACTGATGCTGGCAATCAGTCGCGAGTGTGATCACAGATGTATATCTAACTGCTACCAAAAAATATTTAGTACCGTATAAACGAACTTCGTCGGAGCAGATTTCGCACCAGATAGGTCAAGCCTACCTATGCAATATCAAAAGCCATATACGCGAGCAAACCGGAAACGCGTGTTAGGCTCTAACGACCTTTGTTACGTGATGGCAACGGCGTTTTCAATACAGTGTTTCTTATTGCCGCTGCAAACAGGTCGATATTATTGGAGGTATCGCGCAAGATGTGTTAAAGATACTTGATAAATCAAATGAACTTACAAGTATACTTGGTCGAAAGAGTCCTTTTTAGGCGATAAGTCTAAATCTGTTGAATTAATTTCAGCATCTCGTAGAAAATACTGTGCTGGGCATCTCGTTGCCACCACGTAACTAAGGCCGTCCTGGCATGTGGTTTACTGGCGTATAGTAGCCTATAAACATACGTTGTCGGAGCAGATTAAGTGAGTGACAGGTTACCTATCCAATATCAAAACTTCGGTAGTACCGTGTTACTGAAAGGTCAGAATCAAATTGTGGTGCAATTTACTCATCGCACTTTCGTTGCTGTGGTTACCTCAAAACCGTACATAAGGAATATTTATTAGATCAATGGTTTTCAACCTTTTTCAAACCTTGGCTCCGTCTAGCAGTTTCGGATGCCCCATTCTAAAATGGATCATGCGCATGCTTAGCTATCCCCATCTTAGGACATTTCTCTCCATAATGAATCTCTATGGGCAAGTACCTATCATGTCTAGGTAGACTGCCACAATTGTAACTGTCGGTGCCAAGTCTAATTACGTCTTGGAGCGGAATTACGATCCAGTCAATCGACTTCTTAGAAGTCGAGTCTGTTTGGCCCATCAGGACTCGACGTCACTCGATTTGTCTCTTGGTAGTTCTCGAAACTATATCTGCGAATAGTTACTTCGAACAATAAGATACTAGCTCATCGTAAAGGTGCTAATTTTTAAACTTAGTCACTAATAATTGGCCTAAAGTATAAAGGTGTCAATGCTGAAAGCACACGAGGTAAAACCAAAATAAAGTTAGTCTTTTTCGTCTCTTGACACATTATATCTGTATTCATGAGTCGATCATTGTATCACTGTTATTATCTTTCGCCCTTTCTAGCTTAACATTGTAATTGTTATTGTATTTCTTCTCTATATAATTAGCAATCTCAAACAATAGGGCATAAACTAAATTATCCGAAAAGATACTGGAGAAATAAAATGTCGCCCACTTGATTCGAACGTAAGATCTACGTTTTAAGGCGTGATTTATGTCAACTTGTATTCCTGTAATATTTAACCTGTAATAACCTGTAGTGTCCTCATCATCAATGTAGTTTTAATTCTTTTTAAATTGAATAATTCCGTCTGTAGAGGTGTTAATGATTGCAGCACAGTCCGTAAATCAAAATAAACGTGGTCTTCCTTCATCGTTTTGCGTACATAATTTACATAAGGGCACTACGCAAAAAGCGATATTTTTATCTGTATCGAAGAGACACGATATGAGGGACTGCTTAAATTATATAATTGTAGCCGTAATGATTTATTTAAGTAAGATCTTATTGTAAATTGCACGAACACGTAACGAGGCTGAAGACTTGAAAACGAGGTGAAATTCTTGTTTGAAATTTTTAAAATCGAAGTGAAGACTAAAGATAGTGTAATAGGAATTCAATCTAACTTACAGTAATGTTTGAATTTCTTCCGTTGTGCCAACGATTACATTGTCTTATCTTTTGTATAAGTAGCAAACAGCACAGAGCACCGCTCTCAAAGTAACTTCTAAATCTCAACAGCTGGCTAAGGTCCCAAACTTAAGTGACATTCCACAAGTAAAGTAAATTCGGTTAGATACGCAAACGCCTACACTAGCCACTTTTCCATGATGTATATCCATTCAGTTTGGTAAATTGGTGAACTACAGGGGATCAAAAATTATTTACGAGACCACAAAATCAGGAGGAGTCAACATTCGCACGTCCCATTTTAAAGCAAGACATTTGGCTGCATACAATCTTGCTTCCTACGTAACCATATATATTGGTTTGTAAAAGATTTAAATGATTTAATATGTTAACAGTTTTATTAAGTTGTCTTTGGATTTTTTGGAATAATATATTAATGATATCAATCGTCATATGATTATGAATTTCTTTCTGGAGAGTCATTACTCACTGCTCATCAACAAGAGTACTGTTCTATTCATTCATGTAACAGGGTAGTTCGTGCTGGATGCACCAGACTCCTAATAGGTTGCTATGTAGGCAGATAATGGGCTAGAGGTATGGAAATGAAACTAAATTCACGCAATTCAGAAATTGTGTATACCGAAATTTATCTGCTAGAATAGAGTAAAGAGCATTTTAGAGAAAAATAGATAAGTTGTAAATAAGGAAATGTCTTCCTCAGCTCAAATTAACACTCAAAAAATAGGAATAAGAACGCAAGTAGTGATACTTGATAGCTAAGTCACTGAATTTATACGGATTTTATCTAACTTACTTACTTGGTCGTCTTCAGAAGAGCAATCACATGATTTTTCCAACTGCTCTGTGGACCATCAATGCTCTCAGCTCCTCTGACGTAACTCTACCAGCATCTTGTCTCAGTAAATCAACGTAACTTAGGCACGGTCTTCCTCTGGTCCGGTGACCGCGGGTTGGTTGCCACAGTACAAGTTTGTTGGCGCTCATCTTTGGGTGACAGTGACAGTGACTTGCAAGCTGCATTATTCTTGCTGCTGCTTTGTTTCCCACCAGTGGAAGATCACTCGGCCTTGGTTGTATGTGAGCACAATTTCACATTGAGTACTTTCCTCAGCATGCTGGTGTACGAACCATTCAGAGAACACTCCATCTGTGGAGTTATTGTCCAGATTTCACATCCGTATAACACTATGGACTCAATGCCAGCCAGGAAAGAACCTAATCTTCAGGCCCCTTGGCACTCTTGACTCTCAGATATTTCTCATCTTTGCTAGAGCTTGCCATGCTTGTGCCTTCCTTACTTTATGTATTTCTTGTCTATCCAGGAACCCAGGTATTTGAAATATTCTGTTCTTGCCAGCTCAGTGCCATCTCTTATCTTCAGTGCTTCTGACTCATTGATGTTGTAGGTCAGGTATTTGTTTTTTTGGCATTTATCCCAAGTCCTACCTTCTTACACTCCACTTGTACGCTAACAAGTAGATCCTGGGCTTGCTGCAAGAGGTCTGACAGCAATGCGATGTCATCTGCGAAGTCCAGATCTGTTAGAGTTTCTTTAGGGCATCTCGATGACCTCCTGGGATGGATAATGAATCTCAGATCTTCTTCTCTTCCCTCTATCACTCTTCTCAGTGCATAGTCAAGGACTATTATGAAGAGGAAAGGGGCTAGTGTATCGCCTTGGAGCATCCCCATGGTTATGTAAAACAGTTCCGTCTCTCCATCTGATGTTATCTAATGCTCAAAATAATATTTCAAAGAATACACATCAAGAATATCGTTCGCTTTCCGTTCCTAAAAACATGTTGAACGGAACCTTGCAAGAATGTGGTCTGACTTTCATTTTGATCCTTTTCAGTAAGCCCACAGCTGTCTGAGTTTTAGTAAACGTGTCTCTTAAGGAACCTGCCAGACATCTCGGAAGCCTCACCAACGAGTAATGCTTTAAAAATCAAACCGTTAGAATAACCAAACGGCCAATTTTTGATTTGCCACATGGCAAATTTTGACAAAATAATTCGGGGGCACTTTCTTAACCTACTCTTTAAGGCTTCTTACCGCATTGATATTCGGTTTGCATATGAGTAAGGGAGTTAACGGCAACTCTTTTCGTACGTATTTCGACATATTTCACAAATTTTTGCTCATTTTTAGTTTTAAAAGTTGACATTGCCACTATATTGCTATACACAGTTCGTATAATACATTGCTCAAATTCGCATTATGCCTCGTCATAGCAACTTGTGGACCTAACCAGAAGGAGATCACTAAGCACTACGTGTTACAGTAACCCCCAAAACACGCTTGTATTCCAAACGTACAGCAGAGTGCCCCCACGCACAGGTTAAAATAGCTGAACGTGTCCCTGTCTACGATGATTAGATGAAAAAATATAAAGTTGCACAGATACAAGGAACCTCATAAAAATTGCATGTGATCCCCATTCTTTCAAACAAGCTATACTTTGGACGTCAATTAATGGTCAGTCAATGAATGCTCCTAAAGATCTTTATTTATATGTCATTAGAGACCCCCAGCGAACAAATGCAATATCTTTAAGGTGATTCATGTTGTTCGTGTGCAAACACCGGCTCGGGGGATTCCTTCACAGTGGAGTTTCGAAAGATTCTTGATTTTCAAATTCATTGTAAATAGCAGACGTTTAAAGTTTGTGGTTTCGAACGAAAAAGAAAAGCCTTAAAATAAAGTAGGTTTACTTTCACATCCAAATGATCTTTTTCAAGGCAAGAATTTGGTTTAACTGGCCTACTTCGCAAGCTTGTTTAAGGAAACACAGGAGCGAAAGGTGTCCTAATATTGGTAACTGGTATCTGACCGGGATGCAGCGTAAATTTACATTTTCAATTTTCATAGGACGAGGGGAGAGGGGAGTCCAAGCACACTCAAGTAATTGGACGATACATTAATGACATAAAATATCTCATACGTGATAGAAGAAAGTAAAGGGAGGCAACTCCTTATGATAGGCAAATCACTTCCAAAAGTTACGTGCGAGATTTTACGAGTCAGGTTGATTTTTTTGTAGGAAAATATTTGCGATTTCTCGAGAAACCGTACGGGACTTTTATGGTTGATTTTCTCCTCGATCGCCATGGTGTTCTGAATTACAGCATCGATGCTTTTGTCGTATACAAAGACGAAATGCTTTATCGCTATATTGCGTATTTCTTTGTGTAGAAATCATGTACTTTATTGTTTTAAAAGAAGGGTCTTGCCTTCTTAAACTGGAAGAAAATAAAAGGATTAAGTTGTGTCGTCATCGCATTGAAGTAAAGGTAAACTAACTAATCAAGGGAGCAATCAATTGCCATGGTTTTCTGTAAACATAAATAGTCAAATATATTCACAAAGACGCGAGAAAGGTCAGCATCCAAACACTAAGGATGATTGTACGTTTGTGTGTGATGTGTGTCTGTGTCTCTCTCTCTTTCTGCCTCTCTGTCTCCCTGTCTGTATCTGTCTCTCTGTCTGCCTGCTCATCAGGCCCATACCCAGCCATTACTATTACGGTAGATAAGCTATAACGGGTGCAATTAACAAATTGATGGCAACTGAAACTTTTATTACCTAGTACAGTTGTGGCCAACTCGCAGCCCCACTTTTGTAAGACTCATGGTATTTTGGCCCAAGCACAGGAATCGGACACCGCTGCAGCCTTGTCGTCCTTTTGTTGATCTATCTGACTAACGTGCACCTTATTATTGCAAGATTTCGATTACTTCTCACGGCAGTTAGGGTTTTACTGAGTTCTCTGCTTCAATTGCCATCAGGCGAACTGCTGCCTTTCCCGGTACTACCTTGAGGAAAGTTGTAACTAAATTTTGATGTTGTGGAAGCAATATCAGCTTCCTCCGAAAATCGTGTCTTCTGCGTTACTGCTGAAACGTAAAATGCGCATCGATGCTTTATCGACAAGAGCATAAACTTCAAATATGTAACCTAAAAGTTCTACTGCGGTTTCTTCATAGTTCCAAGCAGTGTTCCTTGCCGTGTGCTCCTTTCCTTGCATCTTAGCCATTGTTCATTTTGTGCAAAACTGAGGCAGTGTAAATCAGTGTTGTCGATGCTTTTATGTCATTTTCTTACTTTTTAAACTCTATCTTTAAATGTAGTTTAATAATATATATGGTTTGCTATACTTTTGAGAAACGTCTAAAGGGATACCCTGGTGTAAAAGTTCAAATACATTTGACTTTAGAAATTTTTTTTCTGTTTCTCTACTATTTCTCTATTCTCGACTATAAATCCATTCCATATTGCCTCGGTTATGATATACTTGATAGTGATTTAACTTCCTTAAAGGGTACAAACAGAAAGGAGATTGTGGGAATTCTCCTATTGTTGCGGTTTAATACTAAGCAGCTAACAATTTCAATATTTTTTCCAAGAAATTGATTCT
>JAAAKM020006336.1:0-10553 GCA_010016025.2 Alatinidae sp. Z8VKAUB7J3 | reverse complement strand
AGTAGTAGTAGTAGTAGTAGTAGTAGTAGTAGTAGTAGTAGTAGTAGTAGTAGTAGTAGTAGTTGTAGTAGTAGTAGGAGGAGGAGTAACAGTAGTAGTGGTGGTGATAGTGGTAGTAGAAGTAGCAGCAGGAACAACAATCACAGTACCAGCATTCTAAGACGACATATGTTACCTCTCTGAACACTCTCTGGCGACGGAATCGTTCGGATTTACATTTCAAGGCATTTTTCCTCATGTTTTCAAGACAAAGCTGCAACATCTCCTGCTGCTTCAGCACAGTGTAATTCACGAGTATTTGTTCATTTCTGAGATTTCTTTTATAGTGAGACAACCAGATGGAGAAGGACCATAACATCTGTAGAGGTAATTATGAATAACACGTATTAATGCTGTAATTGTATTCTATTTAGTAACGTTGTACGAAAAGAAAAAAGACCGAATACATATCTCAAATTACCAAAATAAAACAAAAATCCTGAGCAGAACTACTGAATAGAAGGCCATAAAGCAAGCAGAAGGTTACTTTTAGCGCAAACCTGACATGGTGTCCAGGAAGTAACTTTGTTAGTTAGCTTTGTTAGTTTAATTGCTGAAAGGAGTAGTTACTCACTTATATGGCCATTCAGTCGCTTAGTCAGCTAGTAAGTGAATGATTTATGTAGTTTGTTTCATCAATTAGTTCATAATGAGATATTTCTAGTTAACTAACGTAATTATTGACTTCATCAGTTCCACGTTTGATGAATACGTTATAATAAGTCAGTTTGTTTGCCGTATCTGTTATGTTGCTTAAAACCGCAATCTCATATACTTAATTAAGGTAATACAAAGCACCATCTCTATGCACAATTTCATGAGCAAAAGGATTGCAGATTAGTCAAAACATTACAGTACAAATCCAATGAAAATACCTTATTCCGGTTTATACTGCTCTGCATGGATGCGTAACATGATCGATGTGTTTGTAGACGTAATGTTCTTGTATGCCAATTCACAAAATATCTAAAAGGAAAATGAAAGACAAAACTTTTTGGTATCTTCTCTCCTCTTAGCTCCTTCCCACTTTATGATCATCATCGTCAACATCATTATTGTTCCTTACTACTTTATAATCATCATGATAATCATGATAATCATGTTCATTATGACCCTCATGACCCTCCCGACTATCATGATCATCATGACCATTGTCATAAAACACTATCGTTCCTACCTACTCCTGGATTATCATGATCATCATAACCATATTGATCACCATTCTTTTAAGCAGAAGAAACCTTATGTAAGTAGCAAGCAGTACAAGTCGTAGATGGATGATTTTTGAAATCGCACACAATTGCAATACGAATTGAGAGCAACGATAGTCAACTAATCCAAAGCAACGTATTAGAAGCCCAAGAAGCGCAGGAAAGATGGAGGACATAAACACTGGGTGTATTTTGAACAGGTCGAAACGTTTCTATGCATGGTTTACTGTCCTTTGGTTATTGCACACAGCTAATTACAGTGTAGTGACGTAATGGCGTGTGTTGTAGTACTTTGCGGGAGTTCAGTGATTCACGATCTGCTTTGCTTGCACCAACCGTGAGGTACGAGATAGAGGCTAGATAGAAGATAGAAGCGGTGCTGATAACAAGGATAGAATCAACCTGAGAGAAAACACGACCTACGCGTATCTCTAGCCTTGATTCTCGCCATGCTGGTTAAGAAAAGAATAAAGCAAAGAGTCACTGTTTCTCATCATCATCATCATCATCATCATCATCATCATCATCATCATCATCATCATCATCTTCATCATCATCATCATCATCCTCATCATCATCATCATCATCATCATCACCATAATCATCAACATCATCATCACCGTTATCGACATCATCACCGTCATCATTATCGTCATTATCGTCGTCATCATTGTCGTCATTATCGTCGTCATCATTATCGTCATCGTCGTTATCGTCGTCATTGTCGTCGTCATCATCGTCATCATTATCGTTATCATGATCAGTATCATAATCGACTTTTAAGATACTTTGTATTGATACTTAATAGCACACAGGGTGAGCGACAAGGAAAAGGTATTGGTCAGGTTTGTACCTTAGGCTGCCAATTTATTTGCGAAACTTAGAACTGTGATAACATGCTTGCCATTTAAATTGGACAAGCAGGTGTTTCCTTAACATAGCCTCGCTCAAACTCAACAACTCAGCAATCAGAACAAATTTTAAGCATGTTCTTGACATAGCTTAACGATATGATCCTACATAATTGGATAAAGTATTTATGAACGTCGAACTACTTCCGTGGGCAGGTGCATCTATTACGGGTAGTAGTTAGGCAATGAGAAATTATGTCTATCATTATGATACGAATCAAATTCTATGTAGGTGACAAAAACTGATGAAGTGAAATTATCTTCCTGTTTGACAAACTCAAGCAATAGAACTTAGTTAGCTCAGTGTCAAACTATGGTTTCTAAATTTAAGAATTCCAATATTTCTAGACAACCTGATCTAAAAAGAGAATGATGGACTGCTTTATAGCAAGGCAGAGACACGATATTGTGCTTTTCTGCAACTAACTGAACATTTTAATGCTTTGAACCAATATAATAGTAACATTCAAGTGTCTTTGCATTTTTAAGAATTTGAAACGTCTTTCTAAATGATGTGAATCGACTAGCTTGTTTGCTGGCTGTCAAATTATGGCTTTTAAATTTAAGAATTCCAATATTTCTAGACAATCTGACCTAAAAAGAGAATGATGGACTGTAATAATTATCTGAAATAGACGATGTGAATAGACTCGCTTGTTTGCTGGTTGTCAAAATATGGCCATTAAAATTAAGAAGTATAATATTTCTAAACAATCTGACCTACAGTGAAATGTTTTATGACCTGACCGAGACGTGATAATGTTATTTTTGGGCGATCTAACAATTCAATGTTTCAATACCAACGCAACGGGAAGTTCATAGCGTCTTTTGCTATTTAAGGATTTGACATAGAATCAAATTGAAGGAGTAACATTTATCAAAAACGTATCCTTCCTAGACATTCTTGAAGAAATCATGATATTAAGTGACCTGATCTACGATAAAAACATCTGGAGTATCCATCAAGTTATTTGAGTAGACATAATGGTCATCACAATGCGACGTAATTAATACATTTGATAACGACATATAAAATGATATTAGATTTGTAATAAATACCTTCCTTTGCACTTGAAACATACACGAAGCAAGGTCCATTACAACGACATAGTTAGGTTTTGTTGTTGGTGTAACAATGTATTACAGTTGTACAAAAAATATTCATTTTGGAGACGTCTCCATTATTCGTCCTTAACCAATGGTTCTGTGTTTACTGTTTAGGGGTTTTACTTTCAGTGAGAAGCACAAGTCATTATGAAACGTTTTAGACCTCATCTCTTTTCGCGCCATCTCATTATCCTGACAATTATGGTTCACTTTTAAACCTTTCCCATTCATCTAATTTTCAACGCTTTCCGACTTTTGCTTTTAGAAGGTGATACAGTTAGATAAGGCTATCAAATCTAGTAGAAATAATTGTTCAATGTATTCCAGTCTATCTTATCATACCTTACGTTACTCTACCTAATTGAACAATCAGATAACTGGAGATAGAACCTCTACTCCTTCAATTCATTATTTTAGGATTGTCATTCTTAAAATATTGTGGTCATGTACGAAAACCTTATATATATATATATTGATATATAAAGATATTGTGCTCATGTCCAAAAATCTTTAATATGATCCATAAAGATATCATGTGTGGCATCATATAGAAAATAAAATTACTAAGGTCTTAAATGTTCAAACCTGCGGGATTATGCCAACATTTGGAGTCAAAATAGCGTCTCGTTTTGAGCTGTAAAGTGCCATAGCAATAAGTTACATATACATGGAGACGAGTAAAAGAGAATGGACCACTGCACTACGCTCCGAATACCAAGGTGTTTACTAGGTAAATTTGACTGGGTACGTCTTGTAAGGCCCTCTATGTCGTAACAGATACTATATACATTAAAGGTATTCTTACGTATCCCACACATTAAAAACTAGTGGGCGTTTCTAGCAATGTAGTATGGTATTCCAATTTAGAACCAAAACTTGTGTACCACAACTTGTGCAAATCACATTTATAGATGAATAGGTATTGCTATTCTTGCAAACCACCACCTTGGGTAAGTCACATTTTACGAATGAATAGGTACGGAAATGTTTCGATGAAGACGAAACCGGTTGAGATACAGAATATGTAGGTCTTGAACTGCTCATTTTAAGTCAATATTTCAATATTACCTTCCTACTTTATTAGCAATAGAGCTTGACAAGAGTCTTAAAAGAAAGTGCCCTGCTTTATTCTTTCATCCTAAGGTTGTCCACAACACCACAACCGAAAGTCATGTAGAGCATTACCCGCCTCCCTCAAGGTGAGAAATTGCTAAGTACCCCCTCTCACGGCTCCGTAAGAATTCGGCATAGGCTCTGTTCAAAGAGTATACTCAGTTCATATTAAACACGTGCACCATGAAATAAATAATCAATAAATGAACCTAACTTGCCTACCAGATGTAAACAAAAATATTAGCATTATGGGAGAATTGTGAGGCAATATTTAGTTGGCCTTTTGCTTAGTTTTGGTATTTTATCTACGGAAAACACACTATTTGTAGTTGCCCCCCCTAGTACCCCTTGTCTCAATTTTACTCCGCTTAAAAACTCAAATACCCCCTTAAGGGGTCCATGGACCCCCGTTGAGCAACAATGGTGTAAAGGAAAATGCAATGGCATGACATGTATACACGTGGTACCAAAACGAAGCTCTCTGTTACGAACTGTGAGGTGGGTCGTTTCAGAGTCGGAAAAGCGATACGTGCACAGTGAAAGAGCAACAAACAGTAAGTAATGGGTGGGTTTAAAAAGCAAAGGTTTTAAAAAGCAAAGAAACCGGGGATGGTGCAACTCGGAAACAAGATAGGGGGCGGTAATACAGCTATCAAACAACGGAAGGGGGAATGATAAATTTAGGAAATGAAGATATTAACGTGACCTAGACATGCATGACAAAGTCTGATTAAAATAATACTTTTAATATCGGCAAATGACAAAGTGCCCATTGTCGTACCCATCGTCTAAAAACCGTAAGGAATATTGTCAGTTCCTTAACAGGGATCTACATAAAATTCTGATTATATTCTCAAAATGGAAGTAATGCATACCTTTGCAACAGAGTTCTCCGGTAGGTTGTTTTTGCAGATTGGACGCTTACTACGATTTGAAGCCACCTTTGGAATGTAGCATTCAATTTAGCACGATCCTTGTCAAACTTAAACAAAACGGCACGTCTCTCATTTAACACGCGTCCTACAGAAAACAGATACAAAAATCGATAAGAGCGTAATTCATGAACGTGATGCAATCTTAAATGGGAGTGGAGGGGTGGAATATAAATGGCTGCTACGTAGGATTGAAGGGAACTTTTGAAGGTAAGATAAAAGAAAATTTAGTACAGCTGTATAACATTTCATTATAACATTACAACAAGTGGAGGTGATTTTTCCATTCTAAGTTTCTTTACGTCGGTGGGCTCTTAGGATGACCTGGTAACGAGTTATCACTACCAAATGCCGCACATAGGCCTCAAAATGTCTTATTCACGCTGACCTTTCGTCAGCTTTGTGGGACCAGTTCGGTCTTCCACAGTAGCGGTTATTTCATCGATCCATCAGGTTATTTGTCTATCCTTTGTGAGCATCGCTAACTCGTTTGTTACTAGTTATGTCCAACTGTGATCATTCAGTCTCATTATGTGACCAACGCACTTCCAGTGAGGTCTCATGATATTGCGTGGGTCTCTTCGCAGGCTGTGGTTACCTTAGTACGGATCCGGTTCTTATTGTGCCTAGTGTACACCGTTTCTTTAAAACAATGACCGAAGATATTTTCGTCTTCTGATTTTGACAAGCTAAGAATAGTGGGATCCAATAATTCATAACTCATACCGAGATGGTTTTCTAGGTTTAATCCTAAAGCCAGGCCTTGAAAATATTGACAAACAGCGGTGTTTCCCCTCTTAAACCTATTTTTGGCTAGAAATTTTGCAAAACGTTACAAAATATGATAAACTATGCGCATATACGCGGAAGAGAACTTGAGCACGACTGTAACAATATCTACTTTGAAGAGACATTTTAATACAAAATTATTTATTTGTGATATTTGGAGATACTGGGTCCCCCTTTATCTGCATTCAATTTTCTTTTTGCCCTCTCTTGTTGTATTTTAAATACCTGACATCGGGTATGTAACTAACAATCCATGTTTAACGAAGAACGGAACTTTAAAGAATAACCCCCTGCCTGCTACGCAAGTCTGCTACCAACTATATCAACTTCCTATTGTAATCCTATTGTAATCCTATTGTAATCCTATTGTAAGCGTAGTCTTTACGATATTCCCATATAGAGCTAACCCTCGCCTTAACACATGTCAATCCTCTCTTAACAGATTACTGTGTATTACTTACCTCCCGTGAAAGTAACCCACTTCTGAAACGCTTTTCGGGTAATCTGGCGAAGCTACCACGACAAAATATGACAAAATAAGATGATTAATACTGGTACCTCGGCAAAAATTATAATGTTGACAGTATTACATTCAAATAAGTCTTGTTTTAAAAAAGATACGATTTGTTTCAATCCCAACACTTCGAATTGGACACATTTTTTAACGCGTCAGCGTATAGCCACTTAATAGTGACCACGCAGAAGGAACACTTAAGTTTGCATTGTTTGAAATTGTTTGAAATATTATATCAACGGAAGTGCAGGTGCCTCGTGTTCTTTACGAGGCTTAACTTCAATTTCTAAACAACGTCTTTACTTTTGCTTGGCCTGTGGCAAGGTCATATGCGCATGTCTGGAACTGGATAAAAACACAGTTGAGGATTTATCACAACTACAATTTGCAGCAAAGCAGTATCGTTTTCAAGCCCTATGTTGGGCTTTATGAGACCACTAGAGTAAATATCTAAATTAAAAATTATTACGAGTTATTTTGAAAATGAACCACGTAGCAAATTTAAAGAGCTGAAGTATACAACCGTTTCTTTGAACAAGCACGAGACCAAGTTCTTTGTTCGAAACAGTAAATTTCAAATTAAGCAGCATTCGAATTTGCGGAGGTATTCTGTATTTTAAGACCTTCAAATTTCCATGTTGACACATTTTTTACTTCTCTAGTGTCATTTCAAAACTGTAAATTTATATATATCGTCAATGTCATACACTACTAGCCTTATTTGGAGAGTGTGTTATTCACGCATGCGCAAGAAAATGTTATTAAGAAAAGAAGCGCGAATGTTCCTTCTCCTTTTCTCTATTTGGTGGCATGGTCACGAGGCTGCACTAACCCTTGGATCTGCACTGCAAGTATGTAAGGACAAAAATTCCGTAGGTCTACTGACTTAATAAGAAATATTCAGTAAGACCTTTTCAGATGTTTACAATGCAACCCTTTCGTAAGTGTGAAGATATAGAAGAGATTGTGGTCCTCAAGTAGCAGCGGAATTGATAATTGTGAAGTATCTGTTACGCTTTTACTAAAAAGTAGAATCGTCACGGTTCTATGCTTAAGCCAAGCGTCATCTACGTGGGCATTGACAAAGCTCGCCTTTAGGGGGAGTCCAAACTAAATTATTGGGTAATGGGTATTATTGGGACATTTAACAATACGTCTCCTAAGTTACAAAGAAAACCACCAGAACAGTTATTCCCAAACCCTAGGGGCTTTTTTGCAGGTCGCATACCCTGTTCCTTCGCTATTTTAGCACATTTGCCCTGTACAGTTTAGAACGTGACAATGAAAAGAATTTACCATTTTCAATATTTTACAATTTGATCAATCCTCACAATACCAATCATCATCATCCTCATCATCATCGGATCGTCCTCGGTCGGATTGCCATGACAAAATCTCTCCACTGTTCCCTGTCATCCATGGCCGCGGCGAGGTTCTTCTTTGGGATGTTGGAGTCTACCGACAATTGATCTATGTATGTCTTGAAAGGTCTGCCCCTTTCCCAGAGAAGAAGCTTGAGGACTACTTCCTCTTTGCTTCGCCAACAGTGCCCGCTGAACTTTGTTCTTTGTTCCTTGATGACATCAGTTATTTTTGGAAGGTCATCGTATAACTGTGCATTTGTCATACCAATCATAGGTAGTAATTTCTCCCATGAAGTCTCCGGAATGGAGACAAGAGAAATCACTCTTAAGAGGTTCACCGCTGCATGTTGAGCGCAGATTTATCTCAAGCCAAAATAAGACTTATTCAACAATTGGGGCTTCACTTATTCTATAGTTAACAAGGGAAAGTTTAGTTGCACGATGAAATCATTATGACATTTTGTTCATACTCGTTTTAACTAAATCTTTACACTTTATGTGCAATTAAAATAACGCAAAGGCGAATAACATCATTACCAAATCTAAAAGAGAGCAAATGAAAATTTGAAAAACACAAGTAATGTACTTTAAATATATTATTACTTTTTGTGATCTGATGCCCCTTTCCCTCCATCTGCTCATCGCTTTGGCAAGTTTCTTCCTTTTCAGCATTTCTCGCGCCTTCATTTCGATGAAGGCAAGGCGCCACAGTAAGAACAACCGACGTTGTATCTTTGAATTCTTTTCAGTTTGCCTTGCTTTCTGAAACTGTGCGGCGACAGTTAATCTTTTCCAGAGTTGAAAATTGCTTTGAATCTATTGAGGAAATTAAGAAAACGAAGAGGATTTGCTAATTGGAGCTTCGTGTGGTATCTATAATTAGAAAAAGCTTAGTCAAAAGAACATTCTGTTTATTCATTACAATCTCCGGTAAATTAATTGATCGTTTAATGTTTACTCCTCCATTTTAATTACCTATTTACATTGTTTTTGTTTACGAATGTATTTAGGGTTTATTTGTTAATTTCGAGCAATACTCGTCTTAAAGGTCTTTTCGCAGTGTGCGATTGTCAGAAACCTCCAACAACGATAGCAGACAATCGAGGTCACAAACAAGGGTGCTTGTGCGAAAAGGCGCATGATGAAATCAACTGCTAAATGAAACATGGTCAACGAACGCTTGTTGATTTACATATTAAGTGCTTTTCTCGATATTTAATCTTTGAAAAGCACAGTTGAGAAGTGCATTGTTTACATTTGAAAATTATTTCACAGATGGCTTGAAAAAGTAAAGATTATCGCCGGCTGTTATCAACAGAATCTGTCTGCCATTAACATCTTGTAAAAAACACTGATTTACTTTACTAAATATCGATTGATTTTCCTTATAAGAAACGACGGTAGTCCTGCAAGGTACCACATGGAAGATGTGAAGGGAAAGGCAAAGAGGAACTAAACAAAGAAAGAAAGCGAGCAGGGGGAGGGGGGGAGTAAAAGGGGCCGATCTGTGCGCAAGAAGAAAAAGAAGAAGAACAAAGAGGAGCGGAGAAGGGAAAACAGTAAGTGGAAGAAAAGCCAGGGAAGGGAAAGAGGAAGAAGGGGAAAATACAGTACAATATTAATCTATAGCGCACAAGTTCCATGGAGTGTTTCTGTGCGCTTGAAAGTAACGGCGTTGAGGAGAGATACTTCTAAAACTCATACCAATGAAACTCCTTCAGCTTTCTTGAAACATTTCATCTTGATTTCCAAATTGATTTTTTCGTCAGAGTAGTACTGCCAGGCTTGAAATACCCTTGAAAGACGTAAATCACATTTTTCTGTTACAACTAGCAAAGCAATGCATTTTCTTAAAAGACAATGTAATTAGATAATGTCTAGCAACACTTTAAAGAGATGTTGGCGTTGAAGATCCAGAAACATAACAAGCAACAACATCACATCCTACACAAAAAGAAAAACATACGCATATTAGTCGTATACTACTTCCATGAAATCTTAAGAGAGTTGCATCAATCCTACAGATGCTACTCAAATTGGCATAATAAGAGACGCTCGACCTACCTCTGCAAAAGTATAGTATTGGCGTACGATTTGGCATCATCAAATTTTCTTTTCTCTGTCAACCAATGATAAAACAGAGCCCGCGTCAGGCGTCTATTACAATGCAACTCGAATTCTTCTTTTGTGCGCGAAATTTCTTTCTTTTCTGCAAAGTAAAATCACACTAGGTTTTCACAACAGAAATTAAAAGCAGTCCTTATTTTTACTAGTAATCTCTTGCAGCACGAGAGGCTTAATGTGATACTACGATTTCTCTTTATACCTCATGAACTGTTTAAGAAGGGGGTCACCTCGATGGTGGGGCATCTCTTATAACAGATCATAGTCCGACTGATTTGTATACGCTTGGCACAATAATAGCCAGAAAGCTGGAAAGGACATTGAAAATAATACACCTTTACACTGCTTAAGTATTAACAGTATATTCTAAACGTAGTAGAACTGTCACTAATCAAAACGCAGTAGAAATGTAGTAGAACTGTCACTAATCAAAACGCAGTAGAAATGAA
>JAAAKM020006333.1:0-10555 GCA_010016025.2 Alatinidae sp. Z8VKAUB7J3 | reverse complement strand
GTTCTGCTTGAGTAATAATCGAAGGTCTACCTATCCTTCGATTAATCGAATAATCGGTATTCGTTGGACAGCCCTAGCCCTAATCTGTAGGCGATTAATAGTCGTATGACGAATTGTCCTTGTGATGAATTGTCGCTGTGATGAATTGTCCTTGTGATGAATTGTCGCTGTGATGAATTGTCCTTGTGATGAATTGTCGCGTGATGAATCGTCGTGTGATGAAAGGTCACCCAACTCATTTTTGAAGGGCTGCACCTTACTTGAGACTCACAGATCTGCCAGACTGCTTCATTAGCAAATCGCTTGTAGCAGAAGAACACGCTGCATTAAGTCTGCACAAGAAGAACCATCACAACATTAAAAACGCAGCAATATTATTGGTATGAGCGTTTAGAAATTATAGTTTCATCTGGTTATCGATCATTATTAGTCAACTAAAAAAATCCCTGGAGATCTATACAAAAGAAATCAAACTTTGTTGTCAAGAACGCGCTGGAATGAATCCCCCGAAAGAAGAGTCCCTGTACTAATTAATGAAGTATACTTATGTCTAAACTTTATCCGACCTGTCTTGCCCAGTCTTCTTATAATAGTCGTTCAGGCAGTCTATATTTTCAGCCATTGGCGTAACGAACAGCTTGATCTCTTCTAACACGTCTTCCTCGCTAGCTCCGCCACCCAATTTGTTGATGAAGTCGTGCCTGTATGGAACAGCTTTCATTGCCAGCTGAAACATTAAAATGGTTGATCATTATATTACATAAGTTTCTTCAGGCAATACTCAAAAGAAGTAAAAATGACTAGGCGAATTTACGAAAACCCACAACTGACTGAAAATAGGAAACGCGTTTCAGATAGGCAGAAAACCGAGAAAGCATACGAGATAGTTTCATTGTGAACAAAATTGTCCAATGGATTTTTACGTACTAGATCGTCAATTTCATATTAAAATACAGTGAAATCCGTTATGTATTTTACAAAGTGAGCGGTATATCCTACGAACAAGCGAAATTTATAAGCAAAATTTACGTGCATCAACTTCTACTATGTCCAACAGAACCATTTAATGACGACGTTTAAATTAATTCTTCACATCGGTACTCAATTCAAGGTATAACCTTACTTCTTCTTCCATAACGTATACAGGAGACACTGCAGTTCGAAATGACATTGCTGCAATAAAAGAAACGGGCCAGCACTTCTCCAATACCAGGTCGCATCTAAATGTACCAGTTACAAACACCAGTATACATACCTTTATCTCTAAATAGTCATTATTTGTACAAATCGAAATGATCCCCTTCACAAGTAGTTAGACAAAAAATGATGGAATCTACTTTTAATGTTATTGTATTTGCTATGGCAGTTTGTCGCGAGTTAAACATTTAATCGATGAATAAACTGCTCTCTCACTCGTCTATCCTAACTTCCGTTTAATTTTTACTCGTAAAAACCGTTCCTGTTCCTACCTGGACTTGAACATTCAGTGAACTATTGGACACAGTGCAATGTGAAAAGCTTTAAAGATATATTTGTCATTGCCTTGAGAAAGGCATTTTTGAAGCGTGGGGTAACGATGACAATTTTACCTACACCATATATTTACTTCCACTTGGTGTGGTTGTGCGAACCATAGTATTTTTCATAGCAACAACAACAACTCACCGAAAATATGCCTTGTACCATCCACCCATGGTACTTTTTTAGCGAAAATTCGTACGCTCTCTTGGCGGATTTCGTCAAGTCAGGTTCACCAGAGAGAACGTCTTGTAAAAAATGCTTCATGAATTCTAAGGCTCTAAAATGGCAAAGAAAGGTAACGGATTGGTGATATAATAATGTTTATGAGTAAGAAAAGATACAAGCAAAGTAAAATAACCGCAGAATACTAGAAAGATCCAAGGCAACGACGTGAAGCGAAAAGCTACATCTAACGGACGTGAATAAAATAGAGCAACACAAGGTCCCCTGAATCGGGTTCTTGTCAACAGTTCTACATATTCTGTTGCACGATTAACCATTAAATAAGTAAAGTACGCCAATTCGCTCACATGATCGAATTGTGTATCGAGCAATTCCAGGAACTGCACGATCGACCGATGGAACTGTTACCTTGATTAATCATATTCCGTAATTAGCTTTACACTGGTTCTACTTTAGAATAGCGGTTCTTTTAGCACTCTGTTGATAAGATTAGGCCAAAACACAAGTTTAATTGCATAAACACCTATCTACCAACCACACGAAGTGCCTGTAGGACATCAATACATTTAAAGTTTATACGTCGCCTATTAATCCAACATGTAAGACGTTTACAATAAAACGTGATTTACTTCGTCTCCCGAATAAACTGATGATCAAACGCTCCGTGAAACATTTGCGTCCTACACCTTTGATATCGAGAGTAACGCAATAACATCTTGTCATTTCTTCTCCTATCGACGTAAAATAGTGTCCAAATTTTTCCTTACTTTCTTAACGACACAATTCCTAATGATAACAACAATGATGCCAAATAACTCTGAGATTAAATTTAGAAATACTGCATTCCTTGCTCCTTAATCAGACTCTAAAGCACTGTTTGGTTCTTTAAAAAATTCTCTCTTCTAGTGCCTATCTTTATTAGAAACACCCCTCCTCCCAAAATACGAGATGATACAGTCCAGGCCTTTAGACAACCATCGCGACACTCGCCGCTTGTAAAATAACTTGTTGTTGTCTATTTGATGACTCCAATATTTGTTCGGGGTTGCAGTTGAGCAGCTTAGCTACTTTACAAGGCAAAACCAAAGCCTGTGCCCCACAAGGTTGGAAACAAGATATGCCATTCCACCTAAACCTTTGTTATAGGCTTCATTAAGCATTGGAAGAAATGGATAAAAGACACGCAATAATATAACTGGACTTATTAAAATTTTGGGTCATTGTAAGCCGCTCGAATCTCTCACACAAGTTAAAAACATTGCTACTTTTAACTGGTTCAAGAGTTAACTCACTAGGAGAATAGAAGTAGTTCACATAACTGCACCCACCTCAGCACCTTTTTCAATTACACATGGGGTAGCACAGAGCGCAATAATGTCACATTTCCTACTTTCCTTTTACTGACATTTTGTAACCTTCATTTGTACGTCGTGTTTAAACTTTTTCTGTCTTTTCCTGACATCAAAACTGCCACGATTGTACTAGCGGAAGACCTTCCCCCTGTAGCATTTCGGTGTTGTGAAAAAATCTTAATTAATCCTCGAAAGACAAAATTTATCCTCTTGGAACCCGTTAGCTCTTCCAAAGACTTCCTGCAGAAGTGTCTCGTTCATTCTTGGGGCTAAGTATCAAAGACTAACGTAGAATTTCTTTAACCAAATTAAAGAAACTCCAAGCTGTGCAGAACGTTGTATGTATACTAACTACAAAGTTACTGAAATTTGACCACATTACACCTATCCACACAATCGAAATGGATTGTTTGAAAGTCAACGATTACATATTATTACCGTTAAAAACTCTTTGAAAACTAAAAAGTCAAATTCTCTCTAAGAGGTATTTAAGCACTTCTCAATCCTAGCAATCTTTTTTTTCATCCCACATCTTTTACTTATATCTACAAATTAATCGAAAATTGATTTCACGAATTTATTGTGGTCACTCTCATCTCCATTTTAAAATATAATACTAACTTACACGTAAGAGGTGGGAGTGCATATGAAAAACCTTTTCAGGGCTGCGAGATATAAGAAGGTTGGTAAACAATGGATTAAACGAACAGTATCTCCTAGAGAGATCTCTATGCTATAGGCCTTGAATTTGGGTTATTTATACTTGGTTTTTACTTTTTATCATCCGGGCGAGCGTTTGATTTTGTAGTGTCCGAGTAACATTCGCCTGTAACTAAACGACTTGAGGCCTTGTATCAGAATTCGACTATTTACCTACCAGCAAATTTTTACAAGCAACATCTAGGGGTAACTCGTTTTAATGATGAGCGAACTTGGCCATAACTGCGGAGGTTAAGGGAATTCGATTATTCGATGTTTTTGTGGTAATACCGGCTGACTCTTCAAGATGATAGTGGCTCACATAAGTTCGAAACTTTGAAAGAAAAACTTTCAACAAGTAATCCATATCTTAGTTTGATGGGGGTATGGATTACTCCGTGGAGAAAACACACGTATCTCAAAAAAGTTCACTTCATTGGAAGATAAGCTGAATGTTTTGGATTGGGAGAGGGCGCTGCTCCACACGAATTCACCACTGCCATACCATGATGAGGTTCAGTAATCAAAGGGTTGGGATGAATTAGAGCCTCAACATGATTAGCATACCTTTAAAGTCGACAAATGTACATTACTGTCGCAAGTTATCCGACTATGTATTTTATAAGCAACATGTGTTTTGTCATAGCGAATACCAAAGACCAGGCCGTATGCGTTATGGATATTAACCATCTTTTAAAAACCTCGGCACTACTTGGCTCTTCGGCCCAACTTTGGATGACGTTTTGTACAGACCAGGGAAAGGAAGCAGTACCTGTTTACAAAGAGGTAGATTAAACTGTCTTAATTTTAACATATTCGTGCAAAGGTGGAGAAATGTTCCGTCCCTTAATGCTATCTTCTTTGTCAAGTGACATCTTCAGTCAAATCTGTAACTATGCGTATAAAATTTATCCGGTATTATTTTATGTGATAAATTATTGGGAATTTTTGGTCACCTGACTTCATTGTGTTGTTATTGTTCATATGACACACATGCAAAACTGTTTTGCAGCTCCACAACTTATTTTAATACAATGTACGATCGGCCCCTATATTTGGGGGAAGAGTACTAAAGTGGGGAACCATAACGTAAATTTCACGTATAATTCAAACATTTACAAAATTGGTGACTCTTTTAGAGATGACATACAGTTTCAATAATTGGATTTATTATGGTTAGAGACCGCTCTCCTCTCTCTACAAAGGGGACCCAACCTCTCTTCAGACCGACAGTTGTGTTGAGAAGTAATATTGATCAAAGCTGAGTAGTCCACCAACAAATTACACCACAGAAAACGCCACAAAAGGAAACTTGATTGACAAGGTTTTGTCTTCTAAAAGACTTCTTCAGGTCAACTACAATTGGTTTCAGGAATAGGCTAACCTGATTTATGGGCACCTATAGCACACATGTTAAACCTAAACTCGACTTGCAATCTGGTACATTCCAACGAGAGACTTCTGTTCCCATGACAACGTATGAACCAAGTTTGAGAAAATCAAATGCGAGAGGTCTGGGAGCTGAAGTGCGCAAAAGAAAACCTAACTGCACGATGGGTAAGGGATACAAAAAGGAGGAAGGGATAAAGTGAACACGAAACAAATCGAATGCAATCTAAAAAGTGGGAGGTGGGGTAGGAAAATTATAATGCCATACAGTGAATATGATACAAACTAAAGGAAGTAAATAACTAAATAAAATATTGGACAATACAAAAAATAAACACTTAAAAGTTGAATAGGGGAAATAATATCATACAGAGAGTGAACAACATAGCATCATGTATGTCGCCTAAAAGTAAAAAGAATGTTATTGCAAAGATCTGACGTGACGAGATGACTACCACTGTTCAATTTAATTCTCTTTCTCCAAAAGTCTTCATAAAAGCGGCCCCTTTCAATTTGCGTACCCGGTGGTAGCCTGCGTGCAGACTATCCTAGCTGAAGTGGATATACACTTCAGCTGAGATAGTCTGCACGCAGGCTAACCCGGTGGTCATTTTTCTAGTTCAATAAATGAGCATCGTATAGATCCCAAATATGGTTCGTTTTATTTCTATAAAGAAAGAGAATGTTTTTATTGTCATTTTCCTTAAAGTATATATGTGTTCTCGCATTTGCCTACAAAAACAGTTTCTTGCGCCTATATAGACCTCGTTGCATCCACCGCATGATATTTCATATACTCCCGTTTCCTCATCTGTTTTCTTTTTCGCTGTCCTATTGGTAAAATTTGTCATATGTTTCTTCATTATAACGCTTGCATTCTGCGTACTACTGATTCCGGAACTCTTTTTGTTGTTGCTGGTATTGTTTCCATTGCTGCTATTGTGTTTTTGCCCCTGTTACTATATTTTGTGGCATTTGAGTAAACGAGACGACTGCCATATCCGCCTTTGAATATTTCTGTAACAATCCGATCGATAGATGTTTTAGGGATGATCAGTAGTTTGCTCGGCTTACCGTGCTTTTTCCTGATTAATCCTTATTTTGATATTTTGATGCCTTTGGATTCGGTATTAAGAATAAAATAAAGCGCGTAACCCATATTTCTACATGTTTCCCTTATGTACGACATCTCTTTTAAATACATTTGAGCAAATTCTCAAGACACGAAGATAAAAACTTGTAATAGCCCATCATACTTATTAAAAGTATAGGAAAACGTGTGGCAGAACGTCAATTACTATGGGTTGATGAAGCTTATCATTTAATAAGTCCTTAAAAACTGAAACATTCTTGATCAACTATCCACAAACATTTGTACGTTCATATGCACCAGAGAACAAGAATTGGTCGAGTTCTATGCCAATTCTCTTCCTCCAAAAATGGGTGAAGCCTTACTAAATGTAGCCCCTGCCTTTATCATAACACGGTACAGTGTGTCGAGTCTTTTCTCGGAAACAGCAAAGATCTATGAGATCCTATTACGACTGTAGGGACGCACATTTATTTTCATTACTATCTTCTATAGTTCTCGGTAGCTAACCAAGGTTCTAAGCTCTACTGTGTTCTTCATATCGATGTTTACAAGTAAGTAAAGAAGTAATGTAATTATTGATTTCTATGAAAGCCGTCACCGCCAGATGATCAGTTGGGATATAAATTATATTTATTATTCAATCTACCATGACAACTAATATTTTCGATCCGTTTTAATTAGAATGGAGAGTTCTAGAACTGAGGGGTCAAAATAACTTATACTCTCGTTATCGTTTCGTCTCAAACTTCTCACAGAAATTTAGTTGTGCGGCGACTATGTAACACTAATCCTTAAGTTCTAGTATCTTACTTTATACTTAATATTGGTCATAGGGATAGGTAGCCGTTTTCATGACCTGTGGTTTCGTTGATGTTCTTGCCACATGTGTTGCCACACATCTTGCCATAACGGCTTTTTCATGTGTCACCTTTGTTCGCAATCCATGTTCTTATTTCAAATGAAGGTGGGTCATTAGTGCGCCTTAAGTTAATGGCTACTCTCAATGACCACTCCTAATTAACGACATCATTATACTTAATGTAACAAATGTGACAGTTCTATTTTCTACTCCTTATGGTAAGAGTACAGCTGAGGCGGAAAGAATGAAAGAAGATAATAATTTCGGAACGATGCTCTTGTAAATTTTTAATAACATAAGTTCCCCACAGTATAGAACAGCTATCTAGTCCACTGACCTCGCAAAAACAGTTTGCAAATCATCACTAGAACTTCTGAAACCTTGCATTCTTGAAAATTTAATCGCAATAGAAGGATATTTTGCATTAAATTTTATTTATTTTCTTTGATAGTTTTATGTTGTCAAGATACACCTATTATGAAAATGCGTGATTTGTCATTTAACTGGACTTAACAATATAAAAAATTGTGGGTTTTTTTATACTGCTACAACATTCTGCTACAACAAATCGTCTGGAGTTCCACGAGACAAAACTTCGGATACCATGCTATGGAGCTAGATTAGGGTCACATTGAGCCTCTCCCAATTAAATAAGTTGAAATTGTGCGCTGTAGTGCCCTCTTCGTCATCCTACAATCTGGGTCAACAAATGGCTTTGCTAAAAAGATATGTTTTATGGGTTTTAGCTAAATTGTATCTTCATGTGAAGTTCTTTCTTACTCTAAAATTATAATAATCAAGAGAGGAAAAAAATGTATACCAAGACAACACTGAGAAAGAAAAAAAGGGGAAGGGGGCAGCCAATAACAAAATAAAAATGAAAGGAGAAGAAGCAACCAAAAAAGAATAAAAACAGAGGCAACATTAGTCAAAGGTAAAAAAGAGCAGAAGAAAACACTCAATATGGTTAAATATTGAAAGCATCCAGAAAACAACACTTTGCACACCAAAGTAAGCCACAAAGTAACAAAGGATATAAGAACATGAACAAAAGAGCATGTAGCAGAAAGGGGAATAAGGAGGTGAGGCAGAGATGATGAGAAAAGGGGAGGGGTGGGGAGCATGTATACATACCTCCAACCACCACATTTCCATCAATCTAAATATTGTCAAATTAGTTTTGATATAATCTGGATACTCAGAGGGGAGATATGTGGGTCAGAGCTCAACCAAAAACCCTTATGGGTGAATTTCTCAGTAATAGTCAACATATGTTTCAACCTATTCCTTGACAATACTCTAAATTACTTTTCAGCCTGCTAAATGCAAGGATTCTATTCTGAAAACAGTTAATGCTAGTATAAGATGAACTATAAATTCAATACAAGTAATAAGAAGTTTGAAATTAAGACATCAAAATGTTGAATGGAAGGATGAATCTTAAATATGTTGGTGGAAATTAGACAACATCTTGAGGGAAAATGTAGTTTCATTGCTTTTAGTATCACAAAATTGTTTCAAAATCCATAGTTGCCCTTCTGGCTGCACATCCTTTCCCTCTGGGACAATAGAAAGAACCATTTCATGAATACTATCAAAAGCACATTTAATAATAAATCATTTCAATCACTGCAAACTTATCCTACCTCCTGGAGGGGGGTTCATTTACATCTACGTTTGCTTATATTATAAAGCAGTCCTGTTCTGGAGAAATATATATAGATGCAATGTCTTTGCATCTCTGCAACTGGCATTGTTGTCACAACTCGGCTCAAGAATCTGTACCTTGTATAACCTGACATACATACTTGTGGGGGCATTATTAACAAGACATGTTTTGTCTAAAAACAAGGGTGGAGCTGTTAGACATTAGACCTATTATGATAACTAACTGCATTGAAAAATGTTACTTGCTTTACCTCTTCAACCATAGCAATGCATCAGTAGCTGAGTTCTTTGCTTGTGTTGTACCCTCTGCTATTTCTGCATCAACCATATCATGTAGAGTTTTGTACTTTTCAGGGTCAGTTTCCTTCTTCTTCCTGAGTTTCTATAAAATTACGAAAACAAATATGCTGACTTTTGTATGATGAAAATAATAAGATATAACTAAAACCCTTTACTTCTAACACATTTATTGATGTGACAATAAAGAAATGTATTATATATATCAAGTTACATAGTCAATATAATTCAAATCTGTTACATACATATTCAGCCATAAATTAAATTCTAGGGATATTGTTGAGAACATGAAAACTCCAGTGGCAAATGCTTGAGCTTCTCCGTAAAGTGGGGTAAATACATGTTGCATCACTGAATTTAAATGCATAGTACTCATCAATTTACATATGGGGTTCGGATGACTTTTGAACAAAATTTCCACTACAGAGAAAATAAATGGAGGCCACTGTCCCCAATAACTATTTGGTAAAGAAAAACTAATGATTACTGCTTTCTTACTAGAATGTTTCCATTGATATCTGACTTCACAGGGGCAAATGCAGTTGAGCCAAGAACATCTATAATTTGTCAAACAAGATAGAATATGAATGTACAACATGGTACAACATATTGTGATTATATTAAAATGTAAAGGAGTCAGTCAGTTTTGAAAAGTTGCCAAGGAGGGGCAAGATTGCAGAACTTAAGGTGTCATATGGCATCATTTAGTGTTACTTCAGCTTCTGAATTCTTTGTACCCTGTGCCATATTACAAAGTGATCCAGTACTTCCTGTTAAAACATATATTTTACTTACTGGCAAGCATTGAAGTAAATGAAATAAATCTTTAAATAATAACATGACTACAACACAGTTGGTAGAAACAAGGTATGTATGTTGTAATGACTTTTCCACAAGTCAAATGCAATATGGTTTTTAAAGTTCAAATTTCTGATATCAAAAAGATATCTACCAAGTTACAAATGTAACAAAAAGGGTGGGAGGTGAAAAGTTTTATGTTCCCCCATTTAGGATATTGAGTGGTCATATCCCGTCTATCCCTGCCCCAACCACAACTCGGTGACCACAGTGATGCTTATTTACCCAATAGCAAGAACTTAAAGTTTGTGGCCAAGGAAATAAATTGTACAAACCTTTGCATTCAGCTGTTATGGAATATGTAAAATTGATTACATCTTGTTATCATGTTGCACAGATACTTTCTTCTCATATTATTTATACTATTTACAATGCTTCAACAATTAGCACACAATTATATCACATATACTCTGATCCTTTCTACAAAGTTGGACACTCTTTTCTGTGGGCTTAATTTTTAACTTTGACCAACTTATAATTTAATGATTTTAAACAATTTGATGTAAATATTCATCACTGGCCATAATCTATACCATAAATTATTGAAACTAGGCCACTGAAACTGCAGAACAACCTTATAAATAATGTTAAACATCTATGCCTCTGAAATATATTGTGGCTCTACACATTGTATAC
>JAAAKM020006330.1:0-10556 GCA_010016025.2 Alatinidae sp. Z8VKAUB7J3 | reverse complement strand
GGAAAAGGATATAGTGACAGGAAATGTGTCCCGTTCAGGCATTTGCTTCTTATATTCTAGGGCTTAGTACAGTCCTCTCCTTTTTCTACAATTTCGTCTCAAGGGGCTTTTTTACTTGACAATTGCTGTGACTAGTACACATTTTTTTGTAAGCAACTCAGTTGCTAAGGTGTGAGGCCTCGATTTGGTCCAAAATCTAAGCAACAAGCTAACCAGCTCGAGGCCTCAAATTCAGGAGGGACAATTTTTAAAACGCCTGAAAAACAAATCAAGAAACATTTTTATTAAGAATTTATTACAAACTGTTGATATATAACAAATACCACACTGTTGATAATATGTCAAGCAAAGATATCAAAGATCCAACCATTATTTGGTAGGCTATTTTATTATTTACAACACAACGAAAATCGACGATAACCTGTAGTGATACCCAAACAACTACTTAAGCAACTCCAGGCCTGATTTTGGAAAATTGCTAAGCAACTCAAGGCCTGACCCCGAAAATGGAGTTGCTTATAATAAAAAACCGTGTATATGGAGAAAATGTTAAGCAAATGATACGGTTACATGATGTTTCATTCAAATCTTGCACCAACTGAATGCATATTTTTGTAACCGTCAGGAATATCTATTGTTGCAGACTTTGATATTTGAACCAAGATGTATGACGAAGAATAGAAGTTGCATATGAGGGCAGTCTCTCAATAAAACACCCCTGATGAGGATTGGGCCCGAATTTGAAACTTCACTAAATAAACAGTGAGACCACCAAATGTAACTGTTGTGGTTGCTACCATGAAACAGCCGCCAGGTGCCAATAGCTTAGATATTATACTCCAAGTTGTCGTCTCCCTAACATAGAAAACTTATATCAAAGAGGAATACGGTCAAATGCTCTTGAAGCATATAATTTACAGCTCGCTAATTTACCCCGACTAAGAGAAAATGAAAGTATTACAAATTTTGGATGACATGTAAAGGACTACAGACTTGAATAAAACTCCCCGTTATGACATTCGCACGAGACTAGATTTTACACTTTGGTATATGAATGCAAATTATGTTTATCCCAGATTGTTAACTTCAACTTGTTTTCTTTAACAGACGCTGTGACACAAGGATATGGAGGAGCTCCCTATGTGCTACAGAACGCAATGCAATAATTAACTTCAACCTACTCCTTATTATTCCATTGAATATCTGACATGAAAATCTGCTGAACTTTAATTTGTGGATAACGGAAGAAAACATTTTAGCAGAAGATCATAGCTTTTATTCAGTTGAAAGGACCTTTATAATTGTACAGCTGCTTGGTTGAACCTTTCAATATACCATTGCTCAATAATAAATGAAATGTTCCCATTAATACTAACTAATAAGATAGGTTTTGCCCGTTAGATGAACGTATTCACTCCGTGAATGACGAAGTAATTGATCAAAGTTAACAATAATCTTTTATTTTAAGGAAGGGTTGTAGTTTTGCTTGATCAATGAAAGTAAATGAAATATATGAAGTCCGAAGGCAGTTTGAAAATAGTACTTTAGAGTTAGGCTAGTCAGCAATTACTGCTGAGGCTGCATATGCAATAGAGACAATTTATAGGCCTAGGCCTGTACTTAATCGAGCAAGTAACAGACGTCCGGGAGTGAATACCAAAAGCGATCCTAAAACAATACAACAGCACGTAAGCTGGTTATACCATCCGATCCTGGCAAACTATAGGAATGCGGCTGCTTATTTTGAATATTCCCGTCAAGCTTTCCGTGAACTCTTTAAATGTTAAATAGCACGCGCTAGAGGTTATTTTGGTACCCAATTAGGAAAAGAGGGATGAGGAGACTGATATCAAGTTGCCAAAGAAGTATTCCAGCTACGCCCATTGATATGTATTAATAAGGCCCGTGCCGCCTATCGTTTACATTTTATCTCACGACAAGATTAACGATAATGTATGTTTCAGGATATTTCCCATTCAAAGGCAACCAAAGCTTAACTTTGTAAATACACATAAAAAGGGACCTCCAGTGCTTTCATCCTAAATGCCTTGATACTCGGTAATGTAAAATTACTTTGTTTGATAAAGGACAAAGGATTTATTAGTAAAAAAAAACAAGGTAAATGTGAAAGCATGCTCTGATAGCATTAGATGGAATTCTTCCTTTTTATGATGACTTTCTAACACTTTTTGAAATTACGTTAAATAATCTTGGTTATTTTGTAAATAAAATTATTCTTCTATAGTAGGATATATCATGCATGAAGATTTTCATTTCTTATAAGAAGTTTATTTTGCTATAATACCATTTATTCATGTCTATTTCATGTCTGTAGTTAATGGAAATTTGAGTTCTTGTAGAAGAGTACTAATGATTGTAGTTTGACGTCGCAATGCATTTGGTATATTAGATTCAATGTGTGTAAAAACTTGAGTGTTATTTCTACTCTTATGCCTAACACGAATATTAGACAAATTGAAGCTTCTTTATTGTAGTCTTCAGTCAGAAGGGGCTAACCTTGGCAGGCTTCTCGGCCTATTGGCAAGGAATGGATGTAGTATCTGTTCTCATGGATGACAGATGCTTTCCATAATCCGCGAGAGGCGGTCCTACTGGGCAGTTGCTCCTGCCTTGCTCCTCTGCCTGCTCCTGCTCCTGCTTCATGCCTTGCTTCTCTGCACGGTAGCACAAATTGAGGGGCGTCGCCCTTGGACGCCCCAGCCGCCCTTTATTTATTAGCTAGCCTGTTTGGTGGTTTTTCTGTTTATTTAGGGTAGTTTCAATGTCGGGCCGACTGCTCATTAGGGGTCTTTGATTGAGAGATTGCTAAACTTAGCAGGCAGGGGACAATTTAAACTATGCTCAACCACTAGATATATGTCTTGGAACTTCATTTTATTAATTCTAAATTTCATTCATGCGAAAATATAAGACTCCATTATTAATTACAAAATTACCTGTACTAAACTACAGGCCCTGTGAAGATAACGTCTCAAAAGCAAATTAGTCACTCAAATGATTAAACTGTGAAAGGAAAATACCTACGATACTATACGACAAAGATCCATTTCGGACATGTGAAGATAGACAAGTGAACAAAATAGATAGCTTACGACACACCTCACATCTGGTGTACTTTTTCCACAGCAAAAAACTACTTTGTGCAAGTCTACTTCAGGCATCGAATAAACGTTTGCTCCGTATAGTTTCATGCTTTTAATCAAGCTATGATTAAGGATAGTGATTCTTAGGATGACGTGGGTTTATCTAGCTCAGTAACGAACCAACTATATCTAAACTACACGACTAGGCGATGCCATGAAAATATTTGTGATTTTAGAGTTAATTTGAGTCTGAAACTGATTATCAACCTAATGAATTCCAAGATTGGAAACAAAAATCAGTTGCTGCTGATGAAAACGTGAATTGCATACAAGTTGGTCTATTTCTCTAAAAATCACTCGAGTACATTAATTAGCTTCAATTAGGATACATAGCTTGAAGGGTCTGCGTTTATGTGTTTGGGTGTATGTGCATGATTATGTATGTCTTCGTGTGTGCAGTCGATTGTTTTGTATATCAAAGCAAGCTGATCATTCAGAATAAAAGAGTAAGGATGGCACAATATATAGTCTTGGTACTGATGATCACGTAGCAATAAATACAGTACGTTGATTAAGAAAATGATACAATTGAATCTAATATACAAAATGTACAGGTTCTTACGGTTTTAAAGGTAGTTCATTTCTCATTCGCAACTTCGTAATGATAGACTTTTTACGTCTTTCTTGAAGTCATAGTGACAACGGAATAGATAAATTCACAGTGATAGAAGACACATGTATTGACGAATAAAGAATAAAGAATACGAAAATAATATTTATTATAATTTAAATTAAATATTATAGTAGTAGGAAAATGTTAAGTAAATGATCCTATTATAAAAATTTTGTCTACTTTAATTTCTAGTGCGTAGAGAATACCACATTTTCATAAATATATAAGTTACTGTAACACTTTACAACAAGTATTACCCAGATGAACTTATGATAGTTACCGGTATTCTGTTTATATCTGCTTTAAATTCAGTTTAGGAATTTTCATCAAATATTTCTCGTCTTTCAAATGGTCTGGGCAGTGATATAGGGCCTACGCTAAATGACTTCAGAATAATCTAATGATAAAGCGACTTCCGACCGGACTTGATAATACATATTTTCTGATTATAAAACGTATGAAGCATAATTATTCTCTACCTTACGAATATAATGAGTGCTCTTTTGGTGCTCATTAGCATGCGGTAGTTGCTACCCTACCTCTATAGTAAAGGCTTCAAATGGCCATCAAATGATACTGTGGCTGAAGTAAGGCGCCATGTGCAAAGTGTCACCCCCATGTAAAGCTCCCCAAGAGTGTGTATTTCTTTGAAAAACAATTTCGTTTTTCGCCTGCTTCTAAGTGGTCCGATCTGCATAACTTTCATATTGCCATGGTTAAGTTTACATTATAAGGATAAAAACCCCAGGTAAAGTGTCGTTTTGTACTTGGAACAATCTCGTTTGAATGAGTGAGATAACTTTATTGATATAGACTACGAATCTATCCGGGAAGAGTAGATACATGTTTTAATCAGATGAGGGAATGCTATTACAATTTAAGCCGACTGTAGCAAAGATTATGTGGCAGCTAGCCTTCCTTCCCCTTTGCTAAACAAGCACAATTCTCATCGAGGTAAAGATTAAAATAGTTTATTTTGGACTAGATACCTTTGTAACAAAAGAATAAGTATATTAGTCCGCGAAAATTTTATTTAATGCACTCAAAGAACATGGCCTTCTACTCAATAAAGAAAACCTCCTTGAAAAGACTTTATTAAATAGTACCAGGAGTATAATATACTTCTACTTCAATCTTCCTGGCTTGAGCTTTCTGCATAAGTTGCCGGGCATTAAAAATAGCATCCACTGTTCTTGTCTGAAACCGTATTGCGACTCCCTGATTCTTTCAAAAATTTCATACAAAACTGATTTCACCAAAAAGCGTCCAAAAGGAAGACCTCCCCAAAAATTGACAGATTTAGTCAGGGCAGACACTGGATTGCCTTTGCTGACTGCCGAGCGAAACTGCAAGGATCCTGCAAAGTGGAGGGAATCAATGCCGAGGAATGCGGCAAGGCTCCCTGGAGTGTGCAACTAAGTCGAGTAAGTCAAGTCAAGTCCTATTTTGTAGCATCCTCATAACTAGGAGGTGCTTGAGTATTATACGGAACTTGTTGCGTAGCACCAGCTGCCACAGCAGATGCTGTTGCTTGCATACCAAAATTAGTGGATGGTCCTGCTACAGCTCCTTGAAGTTGGTGCCCTTGCGCGGGAATTCTACCGATCAATGGTCGCTGAAAAACGAGAAGCATGACCTTTGTCATAGATGAAAATCCATAGCTAACAATTTTTGGTGTATCCACTGTACACACAAGGTCCCAACCTCTGCTGCCCATTTCAGTTAAGACTGGTCCGAGTTCAAGTCTACAAGAAATCCTACCAAAGCCCTGTTTAATTTTGGCATAGTACTCAACAACTGTCCCTTCATACTGTGGTGTAATATCATTTACTTTCGCTGTCTCTTTCTCAAAGAACCAGATGGTGTTGATGCTGTGTACCAGTGGTCGATTCCTTTTCGATGAAAATACATCATCCGGTGAGGCAACAAAGATATCACTAAGCCTCCAGCCTTGGTTCAGATATGTTGCTAATGTTCCCATCCAATCGCACGATACCTCAATGGATGATGGCCCAAAACCAAATTTGTAGTTTATATGTATTGGGAGAGATACTGCTTGCATAGTGTAGAGAGACGGGATAGGTTGTTCAGGAACTTCGAAGAACACATCCAATGCCAAGGCTAAAAGTACGAATAATGTTTACATTTTATTTCATAGGTTAAACTGAAAAATGAATGAAATAACGAAATCAAGGATCATACTAGTAAATAACATGTCTATTCTAAAAATTTGTACAATACTGGAGATGTTGTAGGTTTGTATCCTAGTACTCCTTATCAAGCCGGTTTATCGGTTTTAGAGAAAGCCCTTGATAGTATGCACGAGAGCAAGATCTCCACAGAGACGCTTTAAGCTCTGGGATAATTTCTATTGAAGAATTATCTTTGTGCATAACGACGAAAATTATAGGCAAATTTGGTGTACAGGTAAAGGTACAAAACTTGCATCCGCCCATGGTATAAGTTTTCTGGGGGACTTTGAGAAATGTGCGATTCAAGGTTTTGATGTTAAACCCACCATATAGCTGAAGTACATAGGTGATATCTTTATGAAGTAGGATCAAGGGGAGACCAAACTTCTTCCTAGATTTAATGACTTACCTGAATTCAACTCATACAACAATAGTTTATCTAAAGAAGTTCGACCACAGACATTGAATTCTTTGACGTCAAATTAATTTGTAATCAGGGTATCCTTATATATGACTTGTTTGTGAACCCACTCACACTCATTAGTATCTTCATTTTAGCCCTGCTACCCATTTCACACTAACAAGGACAGTTTCCTAGAACCAGGCTGTACATTTGAGGCAAATTTGTTTAAAGGACAAATCGTTTTAGAACATAGCTATTAGCTATGGCTACAGTCAAGATCTGGTTACTCACCAAATAGAATGGGCTACGTATCTTGCCCGTGATGAGATGTTAATGAAAAGTAACAAAAGTCGTACGTCTCATGCGAAAGCGCCAAAGGATGTAGTACCCCTTTTTATCACCCTGGGTTAAGCGGTTCAGCAAACTAAATTATATCAGACAATTTTTAACATACTGCGATGAGGATTATAAAAGAGTCTTTTCCTCGAAACGAATGATCTCATTAAGAATTGAAGATTGATAAGGGGAAAAGTAGTTTGTGGAAGGCTCATGATGGCATTTAATGGAGGTGACAATTTACGCACTCTTAAAATTTGCAATGACCAGCTTGATTGTAACTCCAAACGGGTAGTGTATTGGATACAGTGTCAGGTTTGTTGGGTTCAATATGTAGGAACCACTATTACACCTTTTTGGGCGAGATTTAGCGATAATAAATCATAGTACGGTAATTTCATTAGAAACTAGTCTGGAGATAGCTGACTTGCATCGCAAACTGGGGCTCTCCGACACTGTGAACATCAATAGGGGATGCAGGATTGGGAATTTAAACTACTAGACAAGGCAGACACAGACATCTTGCTACACCTTAAGGAATCTTCTTGGCAGCACAAGTTCAAAACCTTCAAGCCTAATGGTTTGAATGAACGTGAGGTAACAACCACTTTTAAAACGTTAGTAGCTCCAACTGTCTTCCGACCACTTTTTGCGGGGAGTGGAATCTCAAGATGGCCTCCTTAAATATTTTAGAGGTGTCCAACTGCCTTTGTCATGCGGATGACACTTGCTGCATCGGTTCCACTTTCTGCGGTTGTACCTCGATTGTCAAGACCACACTTATTTAATTAACTTATGCCAAACACAACCTTGTTTAAAGTGGGACCATAAGGAGGAGGTTAGAACAAGATGTTTGCATGCTGAAAAAAAGCATCAAAATATCTGTGTAGTACCTTCGTGGTATATAAATCCCCTATATCGCTAGTATTTCCACATTGCTTCCCTTCCTTGACAAGCACACAATAGAGTTAACAGTTAATAACAAGCCTTAACTTGCTTACCAGCTGTAAAATGACGATGTGAGCAACATTGCAGAAATATGAGATAAAATGTATTTATCCTTTTTGTTTTGTTTTGGCATTTTGACATAACAAAAACAATGAAGCAAGCTATTAGCTGTTGGATCCCCCTTGCCATAATGTGAACCAGACAGTACCCCTTGTCTCAATTTTACCCTCTTTATAATCGCAGAAAAGCTCTAAGGGTGTCCAAGGACCTCTATGGAGAAACACTACATTACAACATACTTGTTTGAGGCAATATCCTGACAGAATATGAAGCCTCCCTAAGGGGCTGCTTACAATGACTAAAAGACAAGGGAATTAAGCTGACACCCAAAAGTGCAAGATTTGATTCGTCAGCTGAGTGCGATGCCACCTACTAGAACATTATGCATGCCGTGACAAATGAATACTCTTTAAAACCATTTCATCCTACCAAATAGGCAATTTGTATATATAGCTGATGTACTGACTGAAGGACTAGCTGCCAGGTCATATCAAGTAGAACCAGACGAATGATGAACCATCTGACTAGATCCCTGTTGGAACAAATACCCTCAAAAAGAATGTGAACCCTTGGCATAAGCTTTGGACATGAACAATTTCTGATACTACCTAAAATGCCACAATTTTGAATGCTACACAGATCACCAATCACTAATCCTAGTGGACAGCAAGAACAAACTGTCAATCTTAGTGTGAGATGGTCGAGTAACACTCCAAACCTCTCACCATGCACCTGGACTCTCGATTGTTATCTTTCACAATTGCAGAATCTGGTTTGATTCAATATCCATGTAATAAGTCAACTGTTTAGCGTAACGTATGTCTTCATGCAACATAGTGTCTATTTTTGTTTGCGCCCACGATGGTGAGCCAAACAATAGGCTCTGCCGTACATGCATAAACATTGAAAACCTTGCATGACAGAATTGTAATCAAGATACTTGTACCTCACGTTTGTTCTATTTTAGTATACAACAAGCACACCTGGTTAGGCAATCGGGCATTCCATATGTCGTATATATACAACACGATTTTGTAAGATTTTCAGTTAGTTGTGTTCAACTGCAGTTAATACTCAGTTACTGACAAGCTTTGCGGCTGAATAGACACCATGTAGTGCTGGAGATACCGTGTCGTCAGGAATTTGTTCCCCATGGTCTAGTAGTTATTTGGATAGTGATTCTTTTAGGCATTGGTATTTCCTATAATAAACCATAAAGTGATACAAAATGCTAGCAGCAACGTGTGTCACTTCTTGCTTCTTGTTGCACCCGACTGTTGCCAACCTTACATTAGGGTAAAAAGAGACAGTATGAGGTTTATCCCTGGGAGTCAAACCCCTGTAATTATGCATCCAGACACACATGACTTCTGGCTTGTTTCATATTAACAGAACAAGATAGAAGGCTCATTGAGACAGAAAAACCTGTTACCAAAATAAGTAGTGATGATATCCCTAATGCAATTAAACTACTGGTATTGCAAGAACGTACCCAGTCTAATCCTTTGAATGAAAAGCTAGTGAGATGTATCAAGAAAGGGTAAACAAGCAAGGATCCCAACCTTGTACACTATAGAGACATTTTCATGAAATATATACACTTCAGTAACTGCTTTGTTCTACGAGGAGAGAGAACTGTTGTTCCTGAATGTCAAAAGAATGGAGCCCAAACCTTTGGTAGAAGATGGTTGACCTTGAAGGTCCCAGGGTAATGGAGAACAAACACACTTTAGAAACCATCAGTTTGATTCCCCAGTCTTGGCAGATTAGTAGTGGGCAAAGTACCAGGTTACAACATAAACACAAGGAAGGACCCCTGCAACCATCACAGCTACCAAAACTGGCTTGGCGTAAAGTGGCAATAGACTTTCATGAATCACTGCCATCTGGGGAAAGCTAGGTCCGTTAGTGCTCATAGTTGAATATTTTAGATACAGCAATTATTGTGACAGCTACTCGTGTCAGTGCTGTTGCCCCAAACTTGTGTTGAAGAAAGACAAGTAATGAAGTGTTTATCATTACATCATAAGCCATAAGCGGGCAGTTATGATCACCGATGATTATAGAAGAATCTGGAAACATCGAGTGTTCGAATTATCTTTAGCAGCGTAATACAGATTTAGAAATAGTCATATTTAGTAACTAAGCCCTCACATACTCAAACATTCTAGATGACATTAAACTTATATATAAGCTCAGTAATTGTGACTGCAATTGTTCGGTGTAAATGTATTGAAACCAGAGATGGATAAGATTTCTTAAAAGTTTATTCAGTAAACTGATGGAGTATTCGATTATTTTCTCGTGTTGTGCTAGTAGTAACTGCAGGGGCGTATTATCCAATACCTTGGACATAATATTCTTTGGCCTAGGATTTCTAGAGGTGGTAAACTACTTGCTTTCAGTACACAAATCAAGTTTTAGAACCCAACACAGACATTCATCTAGACTGAAGGACAACATCTACACATGCACCAACTGTATAGAATGATAAAACAGGAATTTGGCAATAAACAGAAACCTATTGAAACATTAAAATCATAACAAAAATTTACTACACTATCTCTAATAGATGGATCATGCAAGCTACCGTAATCAGAGAAGTAACAAATGGACCATTAGAATCAAAATAAACTTCTCCAACACTAACCAAATAATTGGTCAATGCAGACTATACTGCATTTAACTTTTAGATGTCACATATATTGAACCTATACATGTGTTGGAACCCTTTCTTTTACTTTGTTTCGATTTGTTAAACAAAGTAGGGAGATGCTACTAGCCAGATGTTGTATATACTTCGTGAATTATCAACTTTTGTACATGGGTAAGTTGTGCCA
>JAAAKM020006326.1:0-10561 GCA_010016025.2 Alatinidae sp. Z8VKAUB7J3 | reverse complement strand
CGTCAACGGGTAAAGTGAGTGCACAAAACTTAAATGACTCAACAATGATTTTCGTGGAGAGACTGTCCCAAGAAGACAAAATCCATATTTGCTGTTTTCATATAGATATAGAAGGGGTCTGTAATTTATTGAAGGCACCAGAAAAGGACGTCTTTAATAAGAGGGGGTCTATAATTAGAGGAGGTCTATAACTACTTGACATGATGCGACAAAGGGGTATATAATTGGAGGGGCTATAATTAGAGGGGATCTATAATTAGAGGAAGTACGGTATGTATTAAATAACAAGGATATGCATTGTCCGTTTGATGAAGAACAGGGGGTAAGTTGTTTTAGGCATGTTTGTGGTCTATAAACTGGCAACCTGTCATATATAGTATGAGAAGAAGACTGAGATCAATAATATAGGCAAGGGATGGTGTTACCTCCGTAGTACTGAATAGCTTTGGTAAGATTGTACCAAGATCTCAGTTACGAGGAAAAGGTGTGCTAGTAATGATACCAATGTGTACAATTGTAATTTTGACAATCAAATTGAAAATTTGTCGTGCAGCAGGCAGATAAGTCAAGTAAGTTTATTTCTGCAACGGTATCGGCATGTTGAAAAGTAAATGAAACTACGATACAATGAAGCTGAAGAAGGACTATAGTGACAACAAATACCACGCTTAAAGGAACCCTGATGTGTTACGTTTAGGCAGCTGAAGTGTAGCTAACGTTTCTCTTCTTGCTTACCACCAGCATTACCAAATTTTACGGACAGGCCAACGGACACAGAAGTAATTATTGACAATGCTGCAATCTTAAGATGTCGAGCAATTGGTCAGCCAAGGCCAAAAATAAGTTGGACACGTCAAGGTGAATTGGTACCGAGTGAACGGTTTAAAATTCTGCCAGTTGGAGATCTTGAAATAACATCAGTGCGACAAGAGGACCATGGGTATTTTACGTGCAGAGCAGAAAATACCATTGGAAGTATTACTCATACAGCTAAGTTGATTGTTAAAGGTATGCATAACTGTTATGGATGGTCAACATTTAAATCTGGTATTTGTCGCCTACTGCTTGTTATTTTAAAGCAATGTGGTGCGATAACCATACATCCTCATAATTCTTAGTTGAGTCGGAGGAAGCGTTGTACGTCGTTGGCTTGTAGATGTACTGTCTGGAATGTGCATGCATGGCTTCCACACTTCCACAAATAGTCATTGGTGTAAGTAATTTGGTATAGGTTTGACAGATTTTATTGCATGCGGGAAATAGTCTGCTTGATTTAGGCTTGGGCCAAGAGAAACGGATTGTTTGAATTTTCATCACTGGATAAAAAATATACGCTCATAAATAAGAAACACTGCAATTTTATCACAGGGCTTTAACTCAGTTTCAACACACCATACCCTCAAATGGAAGAGTCTGCTACTTCTTTGAAGGAAGGAAAATTTCCACAGTGTTTTATATATATCGAGCTACGTAGAGGTACAATAATGATATGTAACTTATTTCTTCTGTTAGCGTAGTAGCATGATAAGCACATTAGAGTAAATTCTACCTTCATATAAAGTATCAAAAAATGGCTAGAAAAAGGAGAGTTATTGTGGTCTTCTGCCAGATTTAGAAGTGCTTTGCGCTCGGTATAGTCGCGCACTACGGAAACTTTGCATGGGAGTAATTTCAGATATAAGCCAGCAGCTGCTTTTTATAAGCGGAGAACTTCTGCCGTCTTCTCAACATGGGTGGTACTACAAGCATTTAACCTTTCAATAATTACAAATATGTGAGATAATTAAGGAGGTCAAGTCTTGCGTTACGGAGTCTGTAATAATATATGTTTTGGTTGAGGAGTTCTTTGCTGTTACAGTCCTGCTTAAACCTATAAGGAAGTCATTCTTATTGAAACATGCTCTTTTATGTCCCTGTGTTCTTTAGCTGCCCCGTCTTTTACTAGAAAACCCGAAGACGTGGAAATACTTGAAAGTGAGACTGCCTCTTTTGAGTGCAGAGCTGTTGGATATCCAGTTCCTGCCATTGCTTGGCATAAAGATGGACGACGCCTCCCCTCCGACGGACGTCATATTGTTTTGCCATCGGGAACGTTGCGGATTTTATACGCAGGAAGAGACAATGTCGGAGAATATGAGTGCCAAGCTATCAATGTAATCGGTGTCAATGTTGCAAAAGCAAGGCTTGCAGTGAGAGCTCGAGGTAACCAAGCATGAACGTTTATTATGTATAACAACTGCGATTATAATTTAGGACAACCTTGTATAACTATTATCAATAGGCATGTGCATCCTGTGTCTTTATCTGGCCTCTTTCATATCTCCATATGCCTAAACTTTTTGGAACCACCGTGGCAGAGTGATTAGGGCATAATACTAATGAGCGAATGTTCATTGGTTACAATCCTGCTCAAAGCGGCGTGGTGCCCTTTTGAAAGTCACTTTACTTCACATATCCCCTGGACTTTCAATGCCTGACAGATCGAGTCTGATGTCGGATAAGAAAAAATCTTTTTATACGGTAAACTAAGAAAATGGGAATTATTTCTCTGACGAACGGACCAGTAATATAACTGACCGTCGATGTTATTTAAAATGGGAATAAATAAAATCGCTGCTTTTTACATTAAAGTTAAAAGAGCTATTGTTTCAGATCCATTGGTTTACTGTACGGAGATACTGTTAATTTATTTGGCATTTGTGTCATGCTATGCCGTTATGCCATGTTAAGGAATTCAGGTTGTTAAACAGATATTAAGTTACATTGTCAAATTTTTACATTTTAACACCTTAACTTAGTTTGTATCGCAGTATTATTACTGACCATGAAATATCTTCGTCTAGTTCATTAGATTCTTATATTTTGTAGATCATTTTTGCACCTAGAAACAGAAATGCTCAAGATCTACAGTATAACTGAATAAAGTAGTAAATTAGGTTTAGTGGAAATGGTTTCTTTGACCGAGAAAAACTTATTATAACATGCCAGGAATCAACAGAAGTTACCTTTGGGTAGCAATGAAGGATACCTTCATACATAGAACACAAATGTATATATCAATGTAGAACGAAAAGAATACCGCTAGTTGAGGCGCAAATCCCTTTAAAACAGTAATAAAAGTATTAAGATTGTCTTTGAACAACGCTTTGATGAAAAGAACTCTAATTACGGCAACAGTGCTGGGCATAAAGCGAATTTTCACAGTTTACAACTGAGTGTATATATTATTCATATTTGTTTATCGTATCAAATTTACTCCTGTATGCCTTTACTTCTGCAAAACATTATAAATGCCGTGCTCTGGGTTGTTCCACATTGATCAACGGCTACCAATTTTTCCATTCCAAATTGTGTTGGATGTGTATAGATATCCCACAATGCATCTGTTCAGCTACAGGATGCTTGATTCGAAAATCAAGTTTAACATAGTGATCAAACGGCATCTCATTAAAATAAGACTTGTCTTGGTGAATTATTAGAAAACATTAACACCGAAATAGTATATATCATACTGATAATGGAAGAAGGGGACGAAGTCGAATTAGTAGCGCCCTCTATGTACACACCATTTACATATTAAGGAAGGGGGGGGAATGTTAGTGAAAAATGCGGGGACGAAAGAGAAAATGTTCAATCAAGGTTTGAAGTTGCATCTTTAAACATAGCAAAAAAGATTATCTTTGCAATGTCGTATAGTAGGGCATTGTTGATTATCTTTATAAATGCCATTAAAAACTGTCTACTGGGGCTTATCCGTGGGGGAAGCTGGTACAAAAGTTGGGCTTAATTCATGAAAGTCTCGTTAAAACGAGAGTTTAATTGTTGGAGTACATTAGTGAGCTCCTATATGCCCTACCTTTCACTTTGCATCGATTCCCTGATACAAAGTGTTTTTGCATTCTCTTGTCTTAGTGCCACCCAGGATAAGTAGAAGGCCACCCGACACCACTGTGCAATCTGGCAACACTATCTTTTTTAGTTGCGAAGCTGAGGGTGCACCAACTCCAGTCATCACATGGATTAAAGATGGAGTTCAAGTTTCCAATGGTAACCGATTTACTACCAATGCTTCGACTGGGACGTTAGAAATAAGAGATATAGGAAAGGTAGACGAAGGACGATGGGAATGTGCAGCACGAAACAGTATTGGCTTTTCATCAGAAGCTTTTCAACTGACAGTCGTTGGTAAGAACATTTGGACACAATCCTTTGCCTAACTACTTTTTCACGCCCTTTTTACCATTATTACACTTCATATATGCGCTCCCATTTGTTTGCTTCTGATGGGAAGTAATGCTGTGGGAAAAGTCACCTGAAGTGTACATGGTTTACCTCAGTACACCGTGTAAGTTACACCGTTAACAAACAAAACAAACGAAATTTTAAATTAAATTTTAAACTCGATTCCTCAGGCTGTGGTGTCTTTTCTTGACATTTATACAAGTTACAGTATACTCCTACTATGGAATAAATCTCGAGTCTACCTATGATGGAGAGTGAGCCAGAAACATATTGTGCAGGTGATAAGGAATAGCTTTGCTCTTAGTTTCATATCTGATGTTATATCTCATCACAAAACTACAAAATTCTTGCTGTAGCCCCGTTAAAAGAGTTAAAATTTTAAGGGACAAGGAGTTTTATCGATAGTCATCAACATCTTTAGCATTTGATTATTCTAACCTTTGCTTTGATATGTAAGAGATTATAAAGATTATAATCTGGAAATGAAAACCGTCCTTGCGAAGTTTTCATCTTATTTCTTCCGTTGACGGAGCTTTGACTTCTTCACTCACACCCTCTGCCTGCCCGCAATACATTTGGTAGTATTGCAAACACCATTCGTTTCAATAATTATTAATATCATGCCGGAATTTTGGACATGTTGGTTTAACATTCCGTTAGACTGGTTTATAAATATGTACTAGTAGTCTATTTTGTAGAATTTTGTCAATGTCTGGAATGCTTATAGTTGGGTGCTTTTGATCCAAAGTTCTTCGTACATAGAGTAGAATTAAATTGCAATGTCAAACACTTCCTATGTCCGTCACAAGGAAAGGACACAACGGGAATTGTAAATGCGTCTTTCTATTGATCTCTCTTGTAGGTTTAAAAAATGGAGAGTATAAAGGAGACAAATTCGTAAGACCTTCAGTGGAGCAAGCCATATCAGAAGTCAACAGAGCAATCGAACTCACTAAACAAAACCTTCATAATTTCACTCCTCGCTCCCCGGGTGATTTACTGGCGCTGTTTAGATTTCCATCCCCCGAGGCATTTGAAATCGCTAGAGCTGCAGAAATTTTTGAAATTGCGATTGAATTCATTCAGAAACATGTCGACAGTGGTAAACTTGTTCTTCAGAAGAACAAGGTTGATACAGAACCGCACTTCAACATTTTGGTTTCCCCCGATCATATTCGCCTTCTAGCTAATTTATCTGGCTGCACAGCTCACCATCGACCCGTGAATTGTTCAGACCTTTGCTTTCATTTAAAATACCGTACTTATGATGGCTCTTGTAATAACCTGAAGCATCCGATGTGGGGTGCTTCTCTGACTCCATTTACTCGGCTTCTGAGCCCAATTTATGAAAATGGATTCAATACTCCGGTAGGCTGGAACAAGACAGAGGGAAAGCCGAGCGCTAGGTTAATTTCCCAGAAAATTTTGGTCAGCCACAAAGTGACAAATGACACCGACTATACCCATATGTTGATGCAATGGGGACAGTTTCTGGATCATGATTTAGATTTCACTGTCACTAGCCCCAGCACGACTAGATTCAAAGATGGCATCCCGTGCTCAAGTACTTGTGAGAACCAGCACCCATGCTTTCCGATTCAGATTCCGCGAGGTGATCAGCGTATTCGACATCACCGGTGTATGGAATTCACTCGATCGAGTGCTGTGTGTGGAAGTGGATCGACCTCTGTTTTCTTCAATGCTATTACACCACGTCAGCAAATCAATCAGATAACTTCATACATAGATGCGTCAAATGTATATGGGTCTTCGGACCATGACGCCAAGAATCTGCGAAATTTGGAGAACGATGAAGGACTTCTTAAAATTGGTCTATATGGCTTCGCTGGTAAGCCTTTCTTGCCTTTTAACAAAGATACTCCAATTGACTGTCAAGTAAACAAATCCGAAAGCAAAGTACCTTGTTTTCTAGCCGGCGATCATAGAGCAAACGAACAGTTAGGCCTTCTTGCAATGCATACATTATGGATGCGAGAACATAATACTGTTGCTAAGGAACTTAAAAAGCTCAATCCAGGGTGGGATGGTGAGAGAATTTATCACGAAGCAAGGAAAATTGTAGGTGCAGAAATGCAGCATATTACATTAACAGAGTGGCTACCGAAAGTTCTCGGGCCGGAAGGTATGAAAAGGTTTGGTGAATACAACGGGTATAACCCCAACACAGATGCCACAATATTCAATGCATTTGCTACGGCTGCCTTCCGCTTCGGACATACTATGATACAACCTGTGCTTCAGAGACTAAACGAGTCGTTTCATCCGATACCAGAGGGTAATCTTCCACTTCACAAGGCATTCTTTTCGCCTCATCGCTTGATACAAGAAGGAGGCATTGATCCTTTGCTACGTGGCTTGTTTGCCAGCCCTGCAAAAAGCCGGTCTACCACTGACCAGTTGATGAACAGTCAACTTACTGAGCACTTATTTCAAATGGCACATGCAGTTGCCCTTGATTTAGGGGCCTTAAATATACAACGGGGTAGAGACCATGCTCTCCCTGGGTACAACAGTTGGAGGCAGTTCTGTAATATGACACTGGCCACAACTTTCGAGGATTTCGCAGGCGAAATAAAGAGAAAAGACTTGCGTGATAAGATGCGGGAACAATACATTCAACCAGATAATGTCGATTTGTGGGTTGGAGCGATTGCTGAGGAGCCTTTGGAAGGAAGTCGATTAGGACCCTTACTTACTTGTTTAATATCATTGCAATTTTCAAGGTTACGAGAAGGGGATCGGTTTTGGTACGAAAACCCTGGTGTTTTCACACCGGAGCAATTGACACAGATCAAACAAGTACGTACAGCTGTCTCTTTTGTAATTGTTGAGATTAGTGGTAGCCGTATTTTCATCTCCATTTTGTTTACATTATGACATTGATTTTGTTAGATTTGTATTCGATCAATGAACCATGTAGATTGGTTCCAATTTCATTTGGAAGAACGGTCGGTAATAATTGGATTCGGAATGGTGATGTTTTCGCGGGCAACCTTCAAAATATTGGGACTGTAATGGCCGAATACATAAAAGGTATTCTTTGGGGTTGGGCACTGCGCGCTCTCTCCAAGTTCAGATTCGCGAGTTGGTAAAGCCAGTGTGATTAGCGGCTGAAGTCTTAACTGATGGTCCATATAATAAATATATATCTTATGTGAAACCAAGATGTCCTGCATCGACAGTCGAGAATGAGAATCGGAACGGCTCACCCTGTACCCACGCGAAAACACCGTGCGAGAACCCAATTTCCCTTCCCTTGTTACAGGTAAAGTGTATTGTACTTCAAGAAACTAGGAAAATTTTATGGTAGGTGGGGATGATCGACCTCTTTGGGAACCACCTTAACACGGCAATAGAAGGAGGGGATTAGCACTTGCCACGTGTCAAGAAGATTTATTGTCTTAATACTCTTAAAAGGGGTAAGACTTGCAAGGGGTCACTACCTCCAACTTTTTGTACAGATGTAACTATTACATACCTCGCTGCACCCATGAATCAATGCCCGTGTCCTCTATGGTGCAGATTCTGAAATATGATGCCTCAACTAATGAAACACTGCGTTGAAACACTAAGTTGAAATCACGAATGTGATTAATTTTGGATGAGGAACGGATTCTAGTGTGCTTTTGATATATGATTTGTTTTTTATCATCACAGACGTCCCTGGCCCGTGTCATTTGTGATAATGGAGATAGTCTTAAGAAGGTACAGCCCGATGTGTTTAAATACGTCCACAGTACCTCAGAATACCAATCTTGCTCCAATATACCTGGCAAAGATTTACGATTCTGGAAAGGCTGTTGCTCCTCAGGTAACCATTTCATTATTGTAAAAAATATTCTTACTATAATTGTTCACGACAAACAAGTGGGTCAGGGGCGGTAGACGCTTTTGACAGTAAAATATGTTAAGGAGACAAGAACTGCTCTCTGAACATAAGAACCACTGTCACAAAATTCTACATCATGGCCTTACTGTACGCAAATAACAAGTCGTTTGAAAAGAAGCTTTTTGTTAAGAATCTGTCGATGAACAAGTAACTATAAACACAGTAACAAGGGTTGATAAATTTCATTCGTGACTCGGGCTTCTATGCGACTCAAGTGATCCCGCAGATATTTTACGCAAATATAAACAAATATATTAAGTTAGTCATTCTTTTACCAGCTTTAGTAAAAGAAAACGTTTAACCTTTTAGCTCGAATTTGAAGTTATGGTTTCTTGATGTGTACAAACGCAGTCGGTAAATGAACTGTATATTAACTGTAATCGGATCAGTACGTATACAACTGCGCAAACTTTAAAAATAAAACCAGATATTTGTAGTCCTTTGTTGATGCCGAACTTTAAGAGGTCTGGTTGATTGACAACGAGTAATCAATTGTCAGTAGAGACACTTTTTTAAACAAAGATGGGTTTTAAGATGTTGAGTCAATCTACCACGTAATCACTCTTGTCGAAGAATAGATATGAGAGATTCGATAATTTTTAGAAACGTAATGTGATACAATATTGCGTGGAGACAAGAGCTTTTTAAAAGTTTCCTGATATGAGAGATTCGAAAATACATCCCAGAAATTTGATGTGATAAAATATTGGGTGGAGACAAGAGCTTTTTGAAAGTTTCCTGATATGAGAGATTTGACAATACTTTTCTAGAAATATGATGTGATTCAGTATTGGGTGGAGACAAGAGGTTTTTTATAAGTTTCCTGATATGAGAGATTCAACAATACTTTCTAGAAATTTAATGTGATACCATATTGAGTGGAGAGCAGAGCTTTCAAAAGGTTTCCTGTTCTATGTACGCATCGACTGATGTTCCAAATCAACTTTTAATTCGAATATGGTTTTCTTCTTAGTATATAAAAAGCGATAACACTTTCATAAAGAAGAACCTTTAAATTTTGGCCCATATTGCTGACGTTTTGATGTATCTCAAACGTAAAATATTGCTGCCCATTTCCATTGTATGCAAGGAAACTTTAAAATTATAAAACGTCGTATTACTATGTGTCGAACACGGTTTTGGTCCGGAAGTGCAAAGTGATAGAGAGAGTATGATTTTGTAATCGAATCGTAAACCACTAGTGAAGTTTCAATGATTGCTCTACAGCTTAATAGTAGTCAGCTTAAAACCCCAAAGGGTTTATGTGAGGGAGATTTAGGGTTCAAAATCTCTTGGAGAGCGTGGTGTATGCTGTGTTTGGAGGATCCGCCATGCCACATCATGCCACTGTATTGAAAACCTATGTGAAGGATGCGAGTGATCACGTTTTGCTTCTTTTTACTGTAAGTCACCAAGCAGGTATTTGAGGCGGACGAAAGCTTAAGCATTTACAGAAGGAACGTCAACACGACAGAATCTGCAACAATTCGATTAGGTTTTGAGCCTTTGGTGTTCTCTGAATCCACCATTAAATACGTACAATTTCTTCTAGGTAGCATCATAAAATCTCCTTCTTAGGATTATCAGTGCAATATAGTTTTGTTTTTCCCATAAAATGACGTCAACTGTTAGTTCACAGAAGCGAAACAAGTAAATGTTATCAAAAGCAATTTACACTAATGACTGAAACTAGAGAGGACTGTGCGTATCAATGAATAACGTTATTATTTTTAATTGTATAAACAGTGACCAGCACCGCGACAACACTAAAACAGGACGTGAGAATGTCCATTTTAGTATTTAGCCTCTGACGTGTTGAATAATAAACGGGAAACCCAGAAAAATGGAGATATTTGGTTGTAGTCTACTTTGGACAGATAACAGGTGGTAGATAGCGTGTTTAGATCAGACTGATGTAGAAAGTCGGGGGTTTTTTAGATACAAGACAATGATATCTGCCCTGTTAATCTAACGTATGATACCAGCTACATCTTTTATATTACAAACTTGTACCGTGGGCATTTATGTACCTACGACGCAGACTCTGATTATGATGCTCATAGGCGCAACGGACGAAAAATATTAGGAGGGCTGTGGATTAAAATTATTTCATTTTTATTTCTTATAAAGGGATTATAAAAGCCCCCCCCCCCCCAAAAAAATATTTTTTCCCGAAAAAATACAACATTTTAACAAATTGGGGGGCTGCAGTCCCCCTCGGCCCCTTTGGCAGTGCACACATGGTGATTTAGTTGTAGTTTCAACATCATATGCAGATAAACTATGATGTTATATAGATTTGCCAGTGATCATGTATCTCACGCTACCACTCTACTGTGTAAGATCAACCATCTTAGCGGCTTTTTTGCACTATACTAGGCGCCTGTATCATTTTGTAATCTTCCCATC
>JAAAKM020006324.1:0-10562 GCA_010016025.2 Alatinidae sp. Z8VKAUB7J3 | reverse complement strand
GAGCGCACGCCGCGAAAGTGTGGGTCACGGGTTCGATCCCCGGTGGTGACATACTTTTCTATTTCTCTAGTGTTCTATTCAAAACTAGAATTTTTATTAATCAGTTACCAAAAGTATACAACTAAGGTCACTTTGGCACAAAAATAACGACTGCATAGCGTGATCATCATTTTACGATAAGTTGACAAAATGCAAATTTATTTTCGGGTCTGAAGTTTCATAATATACTTATGCATCAAACATTAGTCAATATTACATGTATTATTTTCAACTGCTTTGATTTATAATGTTTTAAAACTATGGAGCCATCATATCTTAATGTTGGTATACCAAGATCTTACTTTAAAAGCGTTTGAAGTTCATTATTGGACCCTCAAGGCTGTGACAACACGACTTCCTCCTGTTTCTTTCTTCATAGATATAGGTCGCATCTAAGACATTTCGTTGCAACAGATGCGTCTTTTCAGTTACCTTATAGGCACAAAAACAAGGACTGTTTATCAGCCCAACCCTTTGCAGTAACTTTAAGCATCTTTCATCTGGCTCATGCTAGTCTTGCATATCATTGATTTGATAGACAACGCAATTAACCTCACCTTCCTTGGAAGACAGCCCTATGGTTTACACAATACTTTACTTTTTGTTTATTACCAGAATGTTACTGTCTGATGTTGATTGTAACACGTGAAAATATTTAAAAATTTACTTTCCAATTTTATCACTTCACATAAATTATTTTAATTTATATTATAAGTTGTGAAGTAAGCCAGATAATGAGACAGACAAATACGTTTCTGACTGAATCTTTAGCTTTAATATTTTAATCTTAAAACTCAGAAAACATAATTCAAAGTAACATAAAAACTGGTAAAAAATCGCTCACTGGCCGTTTCGATAAGCTTAAAACATTAACTAACATAAAATAAAGCCCTAAGGTGTTAATATTCTATGGAGTAATGACATACAGTCATTGTTCTCAAAATAGGCAAGCTTACTTTTAACGTGGCGAGGTTTTTCCAATAGTCTAGCTTGCTAGCTCATCGAAGTTGGTGTCTCAACCCTTTTGCAGTTTTGTTATGTCTCTATCTAACTTTTGATTGATTTATTCTTCTGAATCAATTGTGCCATCCTTCTCCTCTTGTTTTTGAAGAATGCTTCAGCTATTCATGTTCCTCTAACTTGTCCTTCAATTGACCTTGCCTTCACATCTGACTGTATATAAAGGGACTGTTTTACATTCAACTACTTTTCTTAGTGTACGCTTTTTAGCATCGATTATCATTTTATCCTCTTGCCCATACAACCTCTTCTTCTCAAAAAAAGCACAGAAGGGTCCCATCGTTTACGTCATTCTAGATAGTCGTTAATATCTCTTCTTTAAAGATTTTGTTAGATCAAGCTTAAGTTCGTTCCCAGCCTTCTCTTCATCAACAACACTGCAGGTTTGAGTTCCGTTACTGAACTAGAAGTAGTGAGGTAAGCAAACAGGAAACAGTTCATTCGCAAAAGAGATGCTGCAACGATGATTTACTCGTCTTTATTTAGAATTTTAATGTCTTTACAAATCGTTTACCACTTGTTTTCTTTTTTTGAAGTGCCTTTTTGGGAGCTCTAAATATATCGTGGTTAACGATTTGTTTTATGACTAACGCAAATACTTTGCTATTAAAGCCACTCAAATTGTCGCTTACTTTGGAGTAGAGCATTATTTACAAAGGTTGTTTGGAGGCATTCAAGATTGTTTGGGCCCCCTTCAAGTGCTTTCATGCATTTGGGATACAGGTAGACAACTTGTCATAACAAGGTCAATGTTAATCATAGTCCATGGCATTTTCATACTCCCTTGAGAATTGTATTCTTCGAGATATAGTTTTCATATCCTGGTGTATCAGAGGCCATCAAATTTAACTGCGATTCAAGGCCTGCAGTTCTTGAACTCTTGGGTGAGCAGTGCGTATTCCAGTTAAGACGTAGTCCAGCAGTTACGATAACTCTGTTACCCTCATTTTGAAGATGGCTTCAGCTGGTCGTCGAGACTAGAAGTGTGGTTTGGACAACCAGTCATGACAAAATCTAATACTCTTCCTAGAACAGGATCAAGTCATCTATGCTTACGCATTTTCTAAGCTGAAACTAGAGAAGGGACTAATGTGGCTACGAAAACATCTTTTTGAGCGTCAGACAACTCGCTACTCATGCAGTCTCCATTACTACTGAGATCACCTTGATAATATATACGTTTATACTCGTAGCTTTAAAGCAATTGAGTGCTAATCTCCGCAAGGTTTGGTATTAAAGTATAAAATGATCTACTGCTATCAATCCTAAGCTCCAGCTCAAAAACATCACTTAACTCTAAAAAGGCTTACTCAACTTTATCCTTTGCTTCAAACTTTACGGCGTGAATATGTTCGTTACGCGAAGACTTTCAGTCCAAAGTAATTCTGCGCAAGAGATTTTACCAAAGTAGCGTAATTTCATAACTAGAATTAGTAACAATGTGAAGAATGTCTCTTTGGTTATTGTATCATACGTTTACCTAATCTACCGCCAAAGTCACGATCAGTTTATCTAAATAAGTGGAAGACTGAACATTAACAATTTCAACGTCAGCGTGATTTTAACTCAATCGAAACAAGTCCTCGCGTATTTAGTTCAGACGATATGTCAATTTCATAGACGTTTGTCGGATCAATTTGGGAAGTTCACCCTTAACTGCATTTTCTAGCATTTGTCTTCATGCTGAGACCTTTCTGGCCGCTCATACTGTCCAAAGCCCATTGAAAGAGGAAAATAACATCGAGAAGAAAGGATTTGAAGTTAGACAACTGACATTTCAAATCCCCTCTTTCCGATGACTTATGTAAAGGTTCTGCAAACGTAGCTTCAGGTCTTCGAGCTCTCCTTTCCTTTTAAAGATACGATGCTGTAAAGGTATTTGATTTGCCATGACCTGTGATAACCCTAGGCCACCTCAGTGATATCAGTCACAGAACTGGCGTTTTTTAACAAAATGATCGATTTATTGCCAACTGCACAGTTTTTTGCAAGTCATTTATCACAAAAATGTTAATTCCAAAATGGCGATAGAAAGGCTCTCCTTTCTTCTATTAGTGAACACTACTGCCAGTATATAGTAGCTGAGCACATGCAGGGCGTAACTGCGAGAGCAGGAGTACGAACCCTTTCCCAACATTTAGGTCGCATCCCAGCACTGCGCTAGTCAAAAGACTTCAATTATCTTAAATTTTAATATTTTTGACAGGTTGCCCAGTAATAGCTCCAGGAAACCAGCTATCAAAAATGTAATTGTTACAGAATTTTATAACTCCTTCATTATATGTAAACGACAAGAAAATACGACAACAAACAACAAAAAATGTAACAACATTCAATACCCACTTCGCTCTACTCAAACAGTACTCGGAGCCGCAAAGTTTCAAAGGATCGTTTAAGCCATCGAATACTGGAATTAGTTTCTAAATTTGAACCTGGACTTATGTCTTAGGTATTTCATTTGCCATGCGGATGGGCGTTTCTTGCAAACTCACACAGTTTTAAGCGCATAGAGCAGATTGCCAGATTTTGGCTGGCCGGAATATATAATTATAACTGACATGAATGTGGCACATATACCTACCCTTGCCTTGCCACTACTCATTGAATTTTTTGACATGTGTAAATAGTGCGCAGAAAAGGTGCATGAAATCAAAAAATGCTGTATACTGATATCATACAAAATTATTTTAGTGTGCAATAGGCAATAATTGCCGTACACGTGTTAAATAGTTGTAGTGCTGTTTAACCATACAACATCCATAATATGACCCTCAGGAGTAAACAACAGCTCTCATCTGATTGGTCTAATGCGCATAGTGGAAGAGGTCGTGCACGCACAATATTTACAATGGGTCGTTGATCTCTCCTTGCCTTTGGCATAAAATTGGCTTTCATATACTGACTAAGCATTATTTGTTACATTTATTGCCGTCTTTTAAAATAGAAATTAGTGCAACGTACCAATTTTGTTTGGTAAAAGGTGGTTTCTCGTACCAATTTTTAATGCATAGTTGATAGCCGGAGATTTTAGTTACTATAGCTTTTATTGAGACACTCTTTAGCACTAGTGAGGGGGATAAATGCCCCCAATGCCCCAAGCCGGTTGCTCCATTGATACAAAGTTGAGTCACACTCTTTCAATGGCCCTATTAAATACACAAGTAAACAAGAAGAATATCCCAAGGGGTGCCTATATAAAGGCAACTATAACTGAGATATTATCATGAAACACAATTTGAATATAAATCCTATTCTTATGAAAGGGTTTTTTTCTGCAACAGTGGCCTGCAGCCTTGGGTCCAAGGACCTTTCTGGGCTCCGTGACCTGTTAAGGACTGAAAACAAAAGTACAATAATTTCTGCTCCTTAAAGGGATGATCTTTAAAACAGAAACGACGAAAACGATACAGGTACTTCACCCAACTGTAGGGTCCCCTTGTCGAACGCTTAAAAATACGCATCATGCGCTTTTAAACCATGTATATGATACTCAAACCACCACCGTTCTACGACACTTGCTTCTTAAATATAAGGCTATGAACACAACATACAGTTTTCTTAATGCCGGATTGTTATATTTGAATAAAGTATTTACCTATTTACTCCTGTTTGTCTGTGTAGGAAAAAGAAAGGCAAGCTCGAATTGAGGAACGTCAACGACGTATGGCTAGCACCCAGCGAAAAGTATCGCCTCTTAAAGAGGGACTGAAGATCTTACAGTCAGGAGTGAGCTTTAGAAGGCAAAACAGTGCTAAAACTAATGGAAACGAGGAGAGCATATCACTAGTGGATAAAGTCCGTAAAATATCACTTCTCCTGAACGCCAGAAAAAGTGACGAGAACGAGGAAAACGGTGAGAATGACGACATTGAGGGCAATGAAGAAAATGAAGAAACGGAGAATCATGTGGACGTTAGTGATCAAGAAAACAATGAAACAGATGCTTCTGAGAGTAATGATGAAGATATTCCGAAATCAGCAAGTAGTTCAGAGAAACTGACCAATACTCCTGCCCATGAAACACGAATTTAGGTCAACAACATATCCCCCTGTTATGAAAAGGATACTCTGACTGCAAATTGCTGAAGAAGGAAAAGAAGCAGAAGCCAAGCAAAGGAAACAAGCCAAGAGGGGGACCGCGTATAATAGTAAAGAAGGAATATATAAACACATCAGATGCCATTGATGGTTAATGCATGGCCAAAACACTCAACAAATATTGCTTATGAAGGCACGATTATCAAATCCAAACAACACAGCATGGAGAGGCATTACCTTGAGTTTTTACACTCTTTTAATAGATTACTAAACATCAAATACTGTGTTACAATTGATTCAATTGATTCAATTGATTCACAGAGGGATAAGAGTGTATTGGAATTTTATTATCGAGTTATTACAATTTAGCAATAAGCATCATGAAAGCAGGATTAGCGGGAGTAAATAAGAAAGCGAACACGTTAAAATTGAAATGATTAGGCAGCTAATCCTAACAACAAGTATAAAACTTTGTAGAAGATGCATAACCCAGCACTCCCCACAATGACTTATTGCATAGTCACAATAGTCAACAAAATGCAGTTGTTTGCTTTGAAACACTTCAATTATATTTATACCATTGTTTGAAAATTTTTAAAAATACTATTGGTTTACATGATACACAAATAACTCATGAAACCAAAACTTAGAAATGAAAATTTATTACATTTACAAGGAACGATGAACATAACTTTGATGCGACTTTCAGTCAAAGCAAATCTTGGGTGTTTTAGAAGACAAAATAAAACGTTTTTGTGACTTAACTAACAATAGATTTTCAACAAATTTCAAGTTTATTGAAGATTAAACAGGCAAAGACAGTTCCAGGAAAACTTTACATAGTATGCATGTTCTAACACGTCTCGACTCATTTATTGCCATAGATGGTAGAATTGATAATGTCTTGAATCTCTGTCTCTTTGCAAGCTCCGTTTCAAAAGAAGATATTTCCATCTTCAGGCTGTTAGGCACATATTCTTTACTTATTATAATTGCTTTGATAAACCTGTAGATCAATAGAACCTGCGTTCTTAGAGATAATCGTATTTCAAGTTCAATACTGGGACACCATTGATAGCTTTTGAATTATTTCATTCTTGTTGCACTTTGCAGCTACAAGATACAAGTAGATGAGAACAAATCATATTGGTACTAATCGCACATACCTTTTGATATTTAGTTTTTGTGATTTAAATGTCTTTCCAATCTTACAAGATTCGCAAGCGAGGCTCATTTTAAAGAAATCACTCAGTATTATATTGTCAACAAAGTTTAGCTTCTTTCATCGTGAAAAAGGTTACACAGCATTCGTTAGCAGAAATAACGTTTGATCAATCCAAACAATAGAAGCTATTACATTGTTGTACGTTTTTTACGAAGTTATTACAGACTTTATCAAAACCACATCTTAACAGCTAGCAATAACTGTTAAGTTCAAATAAGTTACAAGTGAGTAGAAAAAAATTTCAAATACTGTAAAGTTTCTCTATGAAAACTGTAAGATTTGTTGGACGCAAGCTAGGTAGAGAAGAAAGGCTAATGGTCTGACGTCAGCTATTTCGATTAACTTAAACTATATTTCACTAAAGATTTATAGAGGATAATGCTCCCAATTGATATGCTCAAAGGCATGCTTTTTTTGGAACTAATGAACTGTATAGCTCAGGCAATAACTTATTGCATTATGTAGCCAACTTGCTTTCCGATAAACCAATCCTCAGATATACAAAACCTAAAGTATAGATGCATTATGTAGCCAACTTGCTTTCCGATAAACCAATCCTCAGATATATAAAACCTAAAGTATAGATACATGACGCGTTGCAAGTTCAAGTGTCTCAAAATACAGTGCCTATGTATTGAATCAATTATTGCAATTTTCACAGGTGCATGAACCATAGGCTTATTGGGGCTCACATTCCTTGGACCGAGTACCAGGGTATGACGTCAAATTTGTGAAAGTATATGAATTCTGTTGGGAATTATTTTTGTTCTTGTTTCGAAGGACTTGAACAGAGCATTTTCACAACAGTAAGCATTGTTGAATTACGGGGACTGGGACTAATGCTATTATTTGTTGAGCAGAATTGCAACGATACACTGTGATCAGATTATGATAACTGTGTATGCAATTGACTAACCCACGTGCTTGACCTTTATCATATAGGTACAATAAAAGATATCAAAGAAAATTTATTTCTACTTATGTTGATGAACTTGTAATTAAAAACTAGCTATTTTATATTCTAAGTTAGTGACAACAATTTTGTGCTGCAAGAGATGCTATTCCGTCACAGAAAATGTTTCGTAATACGTTGCTTACAAGTGACGAGTATTTACCGAGGTAATAGTGTTATTATAGGTGAAGACCTCCCTCTCCCCAACTTATTGAAGTTTCAATCTATCTACGTCCAAGAAGGGGTAACTGATTTCTTGCTATATATCGTTGTTTCTTTGATTATAATATAAGTCCGAAACAGTTATAAAATTAATAGAAATATTCAAATTATCTTACTCAATTGTGCAAACATGACATCAAATAATGACACAAAAACTTTGCAGTTTAATAAGGGAATTCCTTTTAACATTTTTAACCTTCGTTAATTCCTAAGTAAATATAGGTCAATATTGAACTGTAAGTAGTTCTCTATAACCTTAAAAATGTAGCTTTATGCCTTAAAATGGTAATCACTATTGTTTTTAAATCATTTTGAAAAGGTATTATCATTATTATCACGTTGTTGTTTGTACATTTTTCTTGCTGTTTCTCTTTTTCTCTCTGCTTCTGTTTTCTTTTTAATTTCATAACTGATTCTTTGTAATGAATCTTGCTGTCTCGTCAGGAGCAGGATATCGATAATGATAGTGAATACGTTATTATTATTATTATTATTATTATTATTATTATTATTACCCTTTTTATTTCCAAAAGTTGGCTGTAGCACTACCTTTAATATAAATACCAGAGAAATATCATTATTATTATTACATTATCATTGTTGTTATTACTATTGTATTTAACGACATCGCCGGTAGTTAAAAAAAGAGCAAAGTACCTAATAAAGTACAATATTTAAAAGCAAACATTATAAGACTTTTAGTTACCAAATAATATTATAAACGTTTGATAAAATTTGGCACATAGGGAATTACATTCGAGAAGATATAGAGGGGTGCTTCCAGAAGTTCCCATTGCACTTTAGGAAAAAAACACAAACAAAATAGGATTAACACTTGTCACAAAGGTTAACGTAGCCGACGTTGTGTTTTAAGCACTGCTACGTTCTTAGAGAAACAGGGATATATGAAATATAAAAACTTCATTGGTTGCAAACGTGCAAGTGTACCAAATAGCACTAAGTCATTGCTATTCCTTAAGCACAATTTTGACAGCAATTTATTGAATATAAGAGAAATAATCCACATGCCAATAACACGACGAGGTTCATTCCCATAAGCCTACGTTTTGTTATTACATGGAGCAACAGTTGTATTTAAATCATAGTTGTATCTAGTTTACAAAGTAGAGAAATATTAAAATGTATCATTTCTTGTACAAATTTGATTTCTATTATCTATTGTTCACTCGTCCTTAGTTAGACATTAAATTCTATTTATCTTACACTGTTTAAGACACACAGCTTTTCAAGCGTCTTGGTTTACAAAGCTACATTTTGCAGAGCATCTTCTTCAAAACATTACATCTGAGTGGATTGTAAATAGATCAGCATAGACCAACTGCACTCGGACACAGTACTTGCTCATGGTCTATGATATTCATCAAGTAGCTTATGGGTTAATGTACACATAAAAGATTCCTTTTTATGTACATCATCGTATCATGTAATTACTTTGCTCTTTCTTCTAAAGTGTAACTGCTAATGAGGAAAGGAAATTCAAAATCACTGTTTTGAGCAAATTTTGTGTGCGATTACATGTGCAAAGTATTCAATAAAATTTTTGAAAGAGTAAGCATGTGTCGTTATTGTAACATTTTGTAGTTTCTGTTATCTGACAAAGTACTGTTAGCCAAAAAAAGACAACATAGAGAGGACATGCGCAAGTTTATTCTTCTGCAAAGTCATGCCTTTATTCTATCCTTCCAACTTTTATTGGATTCCTTCCTCTTGATGCTACTGAAAAACTTCTTATCAACAATACAAATATTTCCTCGGTAGCCCACTTTTACTAGTTCGAAGCCAAATGATGTTCCATGACTAAAGCATTCATTTTCTCTCCTTTTCCCCTTCCTACGCCTTCTATCTATTACTTGAAGCTCCTTTTTTGTTCTTTTTAATGCACTCCTATCTTTTGTTGTTCTTATCGCTTATTTGTCGATGTATCTCCTCTCCCCCACCTGTTTCTTCTCTATCATCATCTTCTTCTTTCCTCCTCATTAGCCCTAGCAGTTTTCATGATTCTAATACCAAATTAGATACTGCAGCCGTAAAAACGCTCTATTCCTCCATGCTGTGTACACTTCTTTTGTCCTTATTTTTGTTCCTTTTACTTTCTTTTATCTTCTAATTATTTTAGTCTTTTTTATTTTCTGCTTATCATCGTCAGACGCTTATTTTCACAAATCCACTTGTTCTCTTCCTCTTGCTACCCTTCTACTCCCTCCTCCTTCTCATTCATTCTTTTTTCTTTATCTGTGATATGCTTGGTGCAGAATTTAAGGATTCTAATTCCAAACGGTTTCCTTCTTTAACCAGTCCACGAAAATTGCTTTTTGGTATGTTCCCAATGTATGGTAATATATTTACATGGCAGATTCATCTGCTCCTTTTCTTTAGCATTGTATAATCTCAGTGACGTCTTGTAACCTTGTACTTAAAAATTAGGATTCTTGAATGCGCCCTGGAATTATTTGGAATAGAAATAATTTGAATGATAATTTCACTATCAATGGTCATTTTAAACTTGGACACAGTCCGTAGTGCATGCAATAAAACTCAAATCTTTGCACTGAGTGTCGTTTTGTCGATTGCTTTTACGCCCTGACTTATTATCTTTATTTCCTCTCCTGAGCTTCGATCATTCAACTCATACTTGTGCCACCTACCGAAACTCTAGACTGTTTTTTCTTTTATCACGTTCTCCTGTAATTTGAAGCGGACCCCTTTTGGACCTTACTTTATTATTGTACGGCTTCGTGAATTTTTATCATTAAAACGTATTGGAGTCCACTACCCAACTAATCGAGTCTCTCTAGCATCTGATTTTAATCTTCATTTTTCTTCACTATCACTGTTACATCGTGCATGAATGTTTTTAAGGTCCTTCCTTCAGTTTTAAGCCTCCGTCAGCTGTTTTAAATATCATTGGCATAACTAACATGAAGAAGACAACAGAGATAAGAAAACATGTTGCTATCCTGATCTCTAGCCTTTCCCATTCTGTGGTCAAATTATTTGCTGTAAATTGTATCTAATCATATATATATATATATATATATATACATA
>JAAAKM020006321.1:0-10565 GCA_010016025.2 Alatinidae sp. Z8VKAUB7J3 | reverse complement strand
ACTGATGGTTCTATGCAGTTCACATTCCACTGCGCCTGGCTTTTTTGGTAAAGCTATGAACACAGATCTGCTCAGGTGTTCTTGAACCTCACCTGTGTCATAGATTTTATTCTCAATCTCAATGACCTTTTGTATGCCTATTTCTCCCGTTGTCTTAATCATTTCAGTTGCAATGTCATCAGGTCCTGCTGCTTTGCCTTTATTCATACTCTTGATAACATAAGCAATCTCGCTCTGTAATATTGGTGGTCCATCCATGTTTTTCGTGATGGGTGGTAGCTTGCCTCTTTGATCTTTGAAAAGCTCTTTGATATATTCTGTCCATCTACTAGTCACATCATTCTTAGTCATAAGAATTTCTCCGTTTTTATGCACCCAGCTGAAACGCAGGGAGTTTTTCCGATGATTTCATTGATCTTAGCATAGGCTTTTGCCGATGTCCTTTCTATTTCTTCACACTGTTTGTTCCACCATTCCTCTTTTGCGGCGTCACACATTGTTCGAATTTTCTTATTCAATTCTCAGTATTTGTCGTCATCGGTAGTTTTAAATTTCCTTCTTTCATCCATCAGTTGCAGGATTTCATTAGTCATCCATTCTTGTTTTGCTCTTCTCTTTTTCTTTGGTAAGACTTCCTGAGCAGATGTCACTAGTAGATGTCACTTGGAGTACATTCTCCATCTTTCCACCAGGTAGCAACGTACGCACATTCCATGTTGCAACTTTCATGATGCTATTTCTGCTGACAGTAGCTTGCTGACGGTCGAGTGTCACCTGTCGCACATGACTTCCTTTACCCTGTGAGGTCCTGTCACTGCTCAGTGAGGTACCCTTTACACCATTAACATTTCTACTTGTCTTCCTTACCATAGTTTTCTTAGTATTTACACAGCAGTGGTTTCCCATTGCCTTCTGCTGGTTTAGAAATTACTCTCATTGCCGTTGGGGTATCCATGAGTGACCTTCATCCGGCGAGCGTTGCGGTGTCGGTGAGGGACCTTCATCCGCTTTGACTGCTGGCCATTGAGACATGCAATGTAGCCTTCATCTGCCCTCTTAGTCTTTGACTTAAGACTGCAGTCTGTCTTCACTGTAACCCGAGTAGGGAGGCCCACACCGAAGTGTGTACGAGGGGTGCTGACACTTGCCCAGGGTGAGCCCCTAAACCCCTAGTGGTAGGGCGGGGTCGTTGTACTTCCCCGTACAGATCTGTAACTAGACCTGCTCACTGCTCACTGCCCACTGCCCACTGCCCTCTTCAAGAATATAAGGGGTTAATAATGTTTCATTGTGCACTTTATTAACTTGCTAACAATTTACGTATATGGACATGCAAAACTTTTAGGGAAGCAGTTGTACAAGAGGAATTTTTGCGGATTTTGAAATCTTAAAGACTCGAACTTTTGTATAAGCATTATCGGAGAAGTACAGTAGTAAGTTAACAGATTCGAATGGTCCATTTACTGAGGATTGCGGATTTCACGGCAATGAAAGTACAGTTTAACCTTCACGGCTTACCTTTTTTATGACTACAAAACAGCCAGTGAAAATATCAAGATGGAATTCATTGATTTGCAAGTTGAAACTTCTTTACAGACAAGTATTTAAAGCAAAAGTCATTGATCGAGTTTAATGGTGCACTTAACGATGAAGAATTAAAAATCTGAAAAGGTTTGCCAAAAGATATTTGTACTTTTTGCATCGGCAGACTTCTCAACCACATAGTCTGATAATTTAAAAACCATTACTACTCAAGAATTTAAATAGTGTCCATTACTTCATTTTCATCAAAACAAAAATACATCAAAGACAGCTTTCTAAAAAACCCACACCAAATTTGTTTAAGTAAATGTTAAACACGGAAACCAGTGTTGTAAAATTGTGAGATGCCTAGAATGGGCTCCGTGAGGTCCTCCTGCATACTTAATTCGGTGTAGAAAAGTATGAGGCACTGCATATTTTGTCTACAACCAAATGCGGGCAACGCCACTGTTTGCCAACCCCTGGGCCAAGGCGATGCTTACACAAATGGGGCAGTTACCATAACAAAGCACTTTAAGAACGGAAGATATAACTGGCGTCACTAATAGCCGTATGTAGAATTTAACCTTGGCCTTATAGCGACTAAGAAATGTGTTTAATCATGACAGCTCTTCAGTCGGTGTAGTGATCCATCCTTTTAAGCTATTTTTGCGTAAAACATTTTTAATTGATCTTATCTGTTAGTTAAATATGATATTCAATATGTTACAATTATTGTCATTGAGTTAAAAAGTGTCTACCTACCGGGGTTTGATCCTTTAGCCCACACTTTAAAGTATAACTCCTATAAACAACACAAGAGATGGATGTTAATGACGTTCACGTCCATACATACAAAGATATGTAAAGTTTGCAAGTCCAGCCAGCCATATTAAATTAAACCAAAGCTGCATGTCGGGCATACCTGGCGACCTTTAAGACCAAAATGAGTAAAAGCGACACCAAACACATTTCACTGTTTATTGTAAGAATGCTTCATCGCATTCCTAGCCTTGCTATTAGCGGTTTTGCAATCTCAAGAAAAAAGATAAAAAGGTGGATACAAAGAAAGGCAGAAATGTGGAAATGTGAAAAGCTTGGGATCAAAGTCGTTAGTAAATACGTTTTAATGAATCAAAGGTTCATTGCTGCAATTTATGGATGACAATATTTGGAAACCATTTCGATGTCACATTTACCTCGTCGTACACTAGCAGGGTAATGAGTTAAGGTTTTTCCACAGTAAGAGCCAAGACTCTCACGTGTCTCCAAACGCACAAACGAGTAACTGGCACAGGGTATGAATAGTTAACATAAGAAAGAATGGAAGTTAATTCTTTTGTTGATAATTAAAATCGACACAGTCATGGTATAACAAGAAGAGGAAATTATAATATAATGGAGGAGTTATCACATTGCAACATATATTATCAAAATACAACATACATTGGCTCACAAAAGTTCTTCCAGATCTGAAAGATCCTATAAAGCACAAAATATTAACACAAGCAAAGGGGCGACTGCTGATGTTACTTCATAGGATTGTCCACAGGCACTGGTAAATATGTGGCATTAAGATATACTGCTCAAATACTACAGTCATTGGAGTTTGGATACGGCAGTGTCAATGACATGTGCCTTTTCATTTGGGTTGTCAATGGAGATAGCAGCTTCTGTTTGTACCAGGGCTCTGCAACATGCCTAGAAAAATTTTCCGCAAAAACAAAGCAAAGCAGATAATAGCGATGGAAAAGAAAGACGGGTAGCTCACATGTCCAAAATGTCGAGCGCTAGAAATTACAGGACCATCAGATGTCACATGAATAAGGGCATTTCGTGGTATTTCATGAAGCACAATTGCTCAAATCCCTAAAAAACAACACAGGTCTAAACTAATGCAGGTAGAGCAACGTCTAGGGAAACATAACGTAACCGCACAGTCAGAAGATGGCACAATGATTAATAACCACAATTGATGCAAAGAAAAATGGTAGCAAGCCCTGGAGTTCCAGACGCCCTCTCAACAAAAAAAGTTCCCAATAACTTAGACCATATTCTATCACTTCTACCTGCAATACAGCAACGAAAAAAGCGGTTATCAAACCACTTAAGAGAGACAAGGCTAGGATAATAATTCTGCCAATATCTCAGCGGACAGCAAAAAGTCAATCACGACGATAACAGTAGTACCCCTGCACAAGAAAGGTAACGAAACAAACCGGAAGAAATGCTGACCTATCATACCTATCATATCTTGTTATAATTTGCTGTAAAAAATGTTGGATACCTCACATTGAATTGCCAACTATTGAGTGAGCAAAGCTAGCTTTAGGAAAGGTTTCCCACACTCCAGCACATACTAGAGTTGGTTTACTGTAAGAAAAAGTAATATAACCTAAATATAACATTCTGTTCTGTCTGGCTTTCATAGATTATGAAAGGCATTTAGCTCCATTGAACGCATCCACTATTAATAGCTTTGGTTAGACAGCCCTTGGGGAATTTGGCACAAAATAACAAATCCAACAACGGTAGTAAGAATACAAAAGAAAAATATTCAACCCACACAAAACAAACGTTATGTCAGCGAGGTTTCTTTATTTTAAGCATTACAACTAAAAACATTATCACAAAACATGCAAATGTAACTCTTAAATCACTATTAGTGCAAATTTCATCAAAATTGTGATTTTCTCAGAATTGTTCTGCATATATTGTCATCTAACTTTCTCTAAAGACTTTCACCTCATTGCACATGTTTTATTGTTTTTTACGAAAATTGAAAAAAATATTTCACCAGTCATTAATCTTATTTGATAATAAGAAATAGTTCGTACAAATTAAAGAAAGAATATTTAAGCTTAAAAGTAAACGACTGTGATTTTCAAAGAAAAGTGTAAAACTGTATAATGGTGAAAGAAAACGCCAAAAGAAAATTCTTGCTTAAAAATATTAATCCATCAAGAGAATTCCCAGCAAAAGTTAGGCAAAGTCACAAACTTTCACGGCCATACGGAAAGGCGTTAAAAAGTTATGAACAGAAGTATGTAGCCGCGGGACTACTGCCCCCCCCCCCCCATGTAAGGTAGGGTTAAGGAGAAAATAAAAATGCATCATAAGTAATAACGCGCCACGGTTCCTGTCATGGTTCCTCTTATGCTAATTCTGGCAACTCGAATCGAGCAAGGATCTGGCACGGTACAAAAATGATAGTGTAAAATTTGTAAAGTCTAGTGGTGAGATGTATTATTGGCAGTAGTAACAGAACAGTTAATTTGCAAAGCCTTGCTATTCTTACTGTATTGGTACTTCTTATGACCAGAAACACTGAAGGGGAAACAACGAATTAAAATGACATCTACGTTTCCAACTAAAACCATCTATGAAACCACATATAACGATATCAATTAGTATTAACAATTCTTGGAGTTTCTCTTACATCAACTATATCAGTAATTCATGTAACGATAAATGTACTGAAAGCGCAGATAATTCCATTTATATTTGCAGATCCATTCCAAGGGATATCTACACACAAAAATCAAACATTGCGTTAGCATCAACAAAATGTCATACCGTAACATTAAACTGCTTTGAAACAATGACGTTGCATAAGCAAATATTAAAAGTTTTACCTGTGTGCCAATAATTTTTCGTGGAAACTTTTCTGTTGATCTGAAGTTCCATGTCGGTTCACAACTGCATTTAACGACCGGAGTACTAACAAACGATGATGAATCACCCAAGTCACAGGTGACGTATGTATCAGGTACTTGCCTTGTTCAAGAGTAAGAAATATAAGGTAAAATTATAAGTATATTCAAGGAAGGTAAGCCCTACACTAACCTACTAAATGATTTTGTTGGAATTTTTAGCCATTGTGTTCAACAGCAGCAGATTTTGGTGATTGAAAGCAAATAAAGCACATGGAAATGCCTGGAAATGACTTTTTATATAGTTTAACACAAACATTAAAGTTGAGTGTTCTTCCAATCGATACAATACTTGTAACTGAAGCTACAGTTCACCAGTGGGAGAAAAACACCATTACGTAATTGAAGCAATGCAGGCTTTAACACTGTACAAACCTGGAAATATTGCGGTTTAATCAGATGTCACAGGCACACCAACCGGTAAGTGAGTAGGTACGTAAGTAAGCACTTCCATGTAACTCGTCTTGTCCAATTTACTTATGAAAATTAGCAGTTGTGAACTACTAACAAGCTACGCCAGCCCCATTTGATAGAGTCGCAGGACCAATTGGTTAAAGCGTTGGACTCATAAAATATTGGTTGAGGGTTCGAGTCCAATCTTGATTATTGGATTGGTGATTCACGGGACATGGGCAGTAGCACGTTATCTGTGGGGCAAAAGGGGCCCCGGAGAATTGCATGAAAATGAGGCGTTCTGTGTTACTAAAATTGGAGCTAGGATTGCCAACCGTTTTACATGGTTCTCTATTTTCACGGATGTTCCCGTGTTCCGTACGCATTTGAAAATTCCGAAAAAAAATCTGTATCTTATCAATGCTAAACATAGTAACCTATTCAAAGTGCACTGATTGTGCAAATGTATTTGTTAATGAACTTCTGTTGTTTACATATACATACATTTAAATTTACGGTTTATTTGGTGAAGGTTTTTTTAACCGGAAGGAAGTAGCTTATCTGAAGGCATTTCAAGAAATTTTATATTGCTTTTGGTTTTATAACAGAAATATATAAATATATCAGCTAAATGCATTTCTGCTTCTTTTAAATCGTCGTCTCTATTACCAGCCTGCCATCGAGGGACCTTTATCTGCAGGTTTAACAACAATAGAGGCATCGCAAGAAAAGAGAAAAGAGAAAGAAAGGCTCTTCCTTCTCCCATCGAGAGAGGTTTGAAAGCCTCTTTCCCTTACTCATAGTAGCTGGATAATCAAGTATAATATTTATAATATATACTATAAATAATATTATAATATATCATTTATAGTATATAAACAATACAATATATATATATATATATATATCCATTTTTACGTTTCGAGATAATTCTTCCTCAGAAATATATATATTGTATTATTTATATACTATAAATGGTTTACTTGATAAAGGTTTTTTTACCGAAAGCTTGTAGCTCGCCTCAAGTCATTTTATATAGTTATTAATGTATATTTTAATGTGGTTTTAGGTTTTAATATATATATAGCTAGGTGAGTGGATCTGAGGGTCCCTACGGACATTTTCCGGAGCAAAATAAAGAAATGTAAAAAAATCAGATTTTCGTTTTCATTAGGTACAAAGAGCTGTTGGGGGCGGGCATCCACTGCGATCAGAATCCACAGAAATACATTGGGAACGGACTTAATTTAACGTTCTCTAACCTTCGGCTGTACAAGCCTGAATCGAAAAATAACTACACCATACTCTCTACCAGATCGTTGGACAGACATTCCCAAGGGGGAGCTCTGGTTTCCTCATAAACACCAAACTTTCAACCTAACTGAAACAAGAACCGAATGAGGTAATAAAACCACAGTCTTTCCTTCTCTGCATGGAAAGTGGTCATGGAAATGTTACTACAATTAATAATCTCGCGCTAAAGAGCACTTACAAGACATTGTCATTTGTGTTGATCAATGGTAGATGATATCCTCGCTCGACGTAAATCTCAATGTTAATAAGCATTGTAGACTCTGCGGTACTTTTTGCGTCTTGCTCCTCCTTGATTAAAATTGGCCTTTCCATGCTTTCTTCATCATGCAAATGCTCACCGTCGCAGTCCTCTTGATCTGGATACGTGGCACATGTTTCTGAATCAACATCAAGGTTGCCTTTCTTGCCGACGGTTAATTCGATACTTAGGTGACTGTAGGCGTGCCCCAAATATTCCGCATTAGCTCTAAATAGGGGATATAGCCCACTGCCGAAAAATATAAATATACATCAAGCATATACAAGTTTAAACATCGTAGTAAAATGCCGCACTGACAGAAGGAAACAATCCTTATGCTAAGAACTCTTTGTGATAGAACATCAGGATACAATAAAGATCTAACTGTGCTTTATGCTCTACATCAAAACGTTCAATTAAGTCAGGTATGAAAATATTCTAAGCCAGCTACAGTATCTAACCGCTATCGAGGTGGGACAAAGTGTTCAAAAACACCCTCAAATTAGAATGAAGAAGAAAGAATGCCTGGTTGATAGCGAAAAAAAGCAAACAATCCCAAATGTAACATTGGCATCCATAGTAGAAACAGAAAATTTAACGAAAATGCTCATATACCTTGATAGGATAATTTTAGATAACGGGGACTGTAATATAATAATAAAAGGGCAAAGAAGCATAGCAAAGGAAACGTTTACTCAAAGGGAACGAACTCTTAACTCAGATGTGTGTAGGTATGAGGTGAAGAATACTGAATTGCCACACCATCCCAGTTTTAACATACGGGAAACGGGAGCAAGTAGTGGAAGATATCAATCATCACCAAAGACTGCCTTAACCCAACTGATATTATTTCCACAGGCGCGTTTGAGAATCCACACATCAACGGCGGGTACACAGAAGACTCGTTTCGAAGAATTTAACTTTTCAATAAGAAGAAAAAGGTGTCCAAAAAAGTCATTAATATGTCGACAACTTGTATTTTGAAGTTACAATTACACCTCTACTGTTTTAAGTAACCCATAATTAATAGCACACTGACAGATATTTCCTGTTAGGAGAGAGGTGGACACATTAAAGCTCTTGTCTTTGCTGCGATCAAGGTAGCGGTATGTCGACAATTGAAACAAGGATTTCTCGTCATTTCCACAAACGTCTACACAAACTACAGGGTTTATTATAAATCATAATCATACTTATCTCCAATATTTCATAAGGTACTGTGATTTTTAGATTGCATTACGTTAATAGCTCGCTACAATACAACTATTGACTGAGATTAATACTAGCAATACTTCGTACATAAATATGCTACCTTGTATGTACTGTGTATAAACAAGTTAATGAAATAATCAATCATGTTGATGCATTGCATAACATTCTATCGAGACAAGGATCAATTACTTTCTCTACCTTACTCCACATTTCTTCAAGTGGTATTCACAAAGTACGGCCATGTCCACAAAAGCGGAACCAAGAAGTTTGTCTCTTGGTTTTCTTACTTTGTTCTCTTCATTTTCTGTTAACCAAAATTGAACTTCTAACTTTTCTTCTCGCAAGTACCTATAAAATAAGTTTAGGCATTATTAAATTTTTAACATACAAAATTATAAAAAGTCAATAATACCGTTTTGAACTGTAATAACGGCTGTGATTCCCATCGCCAGCGATATTTAGTGTAAAAGAAACTTCAACGTAAAGTCAAAAGGAGCTGAACTGCGACCGATCCCTTTTCTTGTAGACCCCTCATACCGAGGGGACCCATACAACAGCTTTACGACGTATTATTTTCTCTTGCCTGCATTAAGGAACGAGAAATAACATTGTTTGTTAGCAATTTACAATCAAGTCATGCAGCGCCAATATAAGTGCTACTTAGACTAATTATTCCATTGTCTCAAAAGTCATGATTTAATTTTTTTAAAAAGTTGAACTTAGAATAGGCGATTTCATCTCTTATAGTGCAACAATTTTAGCATTAAGCCAGACTCTTATGTGACGTTCTTGTGTCACAGAAAACGTAGTATTCCTTCTAACTTACATTAAATGTCATTCCCTCAGCCCCTCCTCATGTTGTCTCTAAAGGTATCGATTCATGATGCACCAGACATGGCAGTTGTATGATAAAATCTGCTTGAAGTAGAAGGTTGGTTCGTCTGGCATAATTTCACAAATTTGTTATAGTAAAATACGAACCGTCGCTCAGCAGTTCAGTGTTAAAACATAGATTATACAGTATTGAGGCTATTCTAACCACCAAGCTTCGTCATAATTGTTGCTGCAGATCAAAGAGAGAGCTTCGAAATTACGAAGATGATTAGGAGTTGCTGAAAATATAATTAGATCAAAACTCGAGTTGTCTTGTCTTGGTCACGATAAAAAAATGCCAAGAGGGAAGGAACGTCGACTTACCATTTTAGAGACTCGGTTGCCGGAAGGACAAAAATCATATGGTCATTAACACAACCACTTAGCATTCCATTTGAAGCGGAGCTTACCAGGCAGGCTTTCGTACAATATGCGGCTTTAAAAAAAGATATAACTTATTAGTTATTTAAAAGATAACCTATTACCTTTAACGCAACTTTCAGATAGAGCCCTATTTCTATAGTTTATGTAGCCCAAAACTAATTCTAAAAATTAAGAGTAAAAGCACTGATCTATCATTCCATGTATCTACATATATACAGATATATGTAGATACATGGATAGATTTCAAATTACAGCAACTACCGTCATTTTTGATATCCGTTGTGGTCCTCTACATTGCAATTCCTGGTACGTTGTCTACCTCCTTAAGTGCAAAGTATGCAATGTTGAATATGTAAACGAACGCGATGTACCAACATGGGGTGCCTGACCACCACCTGTCATGCGGGGTGACCCTTGCGGCGTCGGTTTCCCTACTTAATTAAGGGCAGTATCTTGATGGCGCTATGACCCTCCGCATAAGGGCGGGGCCTGATGACGGCGCCCCTCCGTACCTTGAAAGCAGCCCGACACTTCCTAGTCTCTCGGTGGGATCCTCAAGACGAGGCTAGCGACAATATATTGGTAAACAAGTTAAAATCTTCAACAACTTTTAAAAACAATAGAAGCAACGAAGCTTCCCTAAATTCCATTTCATATCTAAGGCATTTTAGTGAAAATTTTAGAATACAGTTGCAAGGTTGAAATTTCAGTCCAGAATTCTTTTTTCAATTATTTTGTTCTTGTACATAAATTTCTATTGTTTTACCTCATATTTATCAGGGACGTATATATCTGGACGGTTTTAAGCCAGAAGAGGGAATAAGAATTCCGAAAGCTCGTCTTAAGCAAAAGCCAGTTCTTATCGTTCTTACAGTATATTGTGTTTGAACTTAGGTTTTCACTGTCTGTTTAAGTTT
>JAAAKM020006320.1:0-10566 GCA_010016025.2 Alatinidae sp. Z8VKAUB7J3 | reverse complement strand
GACGGCGCGGAATTTTCCAGCGCTGTGTCGATGGAGGTAACGGCTGGTAACGATACGAACTCGATCTCGACTAGCTCGGCTGCGTCCAGCGCAATTGTTTGGCTGCGGGCCACGACCATAACAACGGGCTGGCCGACATAGCGTACACGGTCCGTAGCAAGCGGTGGGTGTGGTGTATAGGAAAATGGCTCACCGTTCCGAAAATTCTCCCGAACATAAGGTTCCATTGGCTTGATATTCGCAGCCGTTTGGTCTGCTCCCTTGAGGACTGCCAAGACGCCGGGCAGCTTTTCGGCAGCCTGTGAATCGATGCTTCGAATTTCGGCATGTGCGTGGGGTGAGCGGAGGATGTAGAGGTGTGCCAAATTCCCGAACGGGAGGTCGTCAATGTACCGGCCCTTGCCGACAAGGAAGCGCTCATCTTCCGTTCGTGCGGGCGAGTCGCCGATTTTAACCCTTGGCATGCTTTGAGTTCTTAAAAGTCTGCAAGAGCAGCTGTTTCGTTTTCGTAGATATCAAATACGGTAGCGAATCCGGAAATGTCGAAGACCTCTTTAACATTCCCGGTAACACCACACAGCCGCAATGCGCCACCGTCGTTTTGTAGGCGTTTTGCGACCATGAGTAGTACGCGAAATCCAATGCTGCTTATATATTCAAGCTCTTCTAGATTGATGGCAACTTTGAGGGTCCCATTGTCGATTGCCCGGATCAAACGATCTTGAGCTTCGGGCGAAGTATGGGTGTCGAGCTTGCCGGCAATCGAAAACACCGTCACGTCGTCGGTGACTCTTACAACTATCCGCATAGCCCTCGTCTCCCTATCCCGATCATGCCGGGAGAGGTGTAAGCATGCAACATTGGTTTATTGCATAGAACAATCACTAACGGTTATTCCGGCATGCCGTTAGCAAAGGCTGTGGTGCAAATTATTACCCTTTAGTCTGGCCTTTGGCCAATTTGTGACGGGGTGGTTGGCTCCCCTATGGCAACCGTTTGGCATATGGCCCCATTTGCTCCGTTTTGCATACCTAACGCCCTGAATCATTGCACCAATCGTGGCCCCTATAGGCTCCCCACGGTTTGTTTCTTTCGGGTCCCGAAGGGTCTGTCTGGCATTTTCTTCCAATTTTGAAAGGAGAATGGCGGACATGAGTACATCCGTCTCAGAAAGTTTTGTGAAGCAATATGCTGCGGACGTGCATGATGCGTTTCAAAGACGCGGCTCATTTCTTCGCGGTGCTGTGCGGTTTGAGCCGAATGTTACCGGCGAAACCGTTACGTTCCAGAAGGTCGGCAAAGGTGTTGCCACGTCAAAGGCGCGGCATGGACAAGTTACGCCGATGAATCAATCACATACTTCGGTTACCGCGACGTTGGACGATAAGTACGCTGGCGACTGGGTCGATAAGCTTGATGAGAACAAGCTAACTATTAACGAGCGGCGGGTTATCGCACAAGGTGGTGCATTCGCGCTTGGTCGTGCGATCGATGCCCAAATAATCTTAGCCTTGGATTCCGTCACCGCTTCTTCGGAAGTCGGGGCGGGGAACCAGGCGTTAACCCGTGCCAACCTGCTTGAAGCCGTTGAAAAGCTGGACGACAACGATGTTCCAGACGATGGGCAACGTTGGGGTGCTCTGTCACCGCGTTCCTGGTCTTCCGCGTTGACGATCGAGGAGTTCGCGTCGGGAGACTACGTTGGTGACGATCTGCCATTCGTCGATCGTAACCGCGTTCGCGAATGGATGGGTGTCAAATGGATGAAACACACCGGCCTCACCAATAAGGGTGCGGCCAACACGGCTAATCTGCTGTGGCATATGTCTGCTGTCGGATTCGGCATGGGGACAGATGTGACTGCGGATATTACGTGGCACGGTGACCGGGCAGCGCATTTCGTCAACCACTTCTACAGCGGTGGCGCGGTGCTGATCGATGAAGATGGTGTCGTCAAGCTGAAGACCGACGATACCCAAGCCATTCCGACGACCTAAGGAGGACAAATCCGTGGCTTTTGACAAGAGCAACTTGACCCTTCTGTCGCAGGGGAATGGATTCGGCCATTACCGTTACGACACGCTGGATACACATGCTGATGTGGATACGGCGGGGTATTTCAACAACATCGCCGATGAGATCAATCTCGCGGTTGGTGACCTTATCGATGTCGTTGTTTGGACGGGTACCGTTCGGACCGGAACGATCTCGACATATGGACGTCATGTCGTGAACGAGGTGGCGTCTGCGGGGGTTGTCGACACCAGCGATGTCACCGTTGGCGTTGTCACCGACACCGACTAGGTCCTCGAAACTATTCAGCTCTATTAGCGAGGCAAAGTCTTTCCGAGCTTTGCCTCGTTTCTTTCCTTCCTTGCAAGAAGTTAGAGGACAAATCATGAGTCTGCGATGCGAGAGCCATCGCTTGATTCCGCGTGTGGCAATCGAGCGGTTCCAGGAATGGGTCTATCAAACAAGCCATCCTGTCGAAGCACTAGTAGTCGATAATTACTTTCTGGCGGTGGGTGACCGATTGGTCGCTGGCGATGTTATTGAGGCGTATGCCACCGGACTGACCCGCACGCACCATCTCCGGCTCCACGTTGTCTCTTCTGGCCGCAATGCGGTCGTCGTCGCGCCGTTTGTGCATTCTCACGATATTGGAGAAGCCTGTGTCCAGTTCGCACCATTCGGTATGGATCGATCACGGCGTCATAGAAACGAGAGCAGGCTTGAACTGTCTCGCCTATCGGACGGCACTTATCGCATTGTGGATATCAAAGGTGATGTCGTCGTTGGCGGCATCAAAGGCCACGAATTTGGTGTTGCGCTTTTCGGACGAATTAGTGCGGGGAAAATATCAGTTCCCGATGCGCGACGGGCTGTGGAGAAAGCCGAATTCGACGCCTTACTTCATGCAGAGCAACGGGACTGACCTATGACTTCTAATGTCGAGATTTGCAATGTCGCGCTGACGCGCGTGGATCGAAAACGGATTACCAATTTGTTGGATGGATCGACCAGTGCGAACGACTGTGCGGTAATTTTTACGCCCACGCGTCAGGAACTTTTGCGAAACCACGATTGGAACTTCGCGCGTAGCCGACAGAAGTTAGCGCGTCTCGTGTTGGCACCAACCTATGAGTTCACTTTCGCTTATCAGCTTCCGACTGATTGGATTTCGGCGCGCGCCGTGCATACAAGCGACGCTGCAACAAAGCCTCCGGCGTATCGAGTGGAAGGCCAGACCGTTTTGTCGGACGCTGCTGAAATTTTTCTTACTTACACAAGGGATATCACCGATCCGGCGGTGATGCCGGCGGATTTCCGAAGCCTTTTCTCGTATCGCCTCGCGGAACAACTGACCAAAAGCTCGACAATACGGGAAGAGATGTTTCGCGCCGTCCAGAAGTACACCAAGCAATCAAAATCGTCGGACGCTATTGAGGATTTCGCGGAAGCGATCCCCACGGCTTCTTGGGTTTCAGAGCGGAGCCGATAGATGCCACGTGTAGATCCTCTGCAGCCTGCTTTCAACGCGGGCGAATTCGGTCCGCGCATGGTTGCGCGCGTCGATTTCGCGAAGTATCGCAATGCGGCTAGAAAATTTGAGAATCTGATCGCTCTGCCTCAAGGCGGAGCGTCGCGGCGTCCCGGCTTTCGCTTTGTGGTGCCGATAAAGAATGATGCGACCAAGACGCGTCTCGTTCCATTTCAGTTTTCAACCGTTCAAGCCTATGTCATTGAAGCGGGAGATCGCTACTTCCGATTTTGTCGGAACCAGGGTCAGATCATTGTCGGCGAAACGGATGCGGTGGTGGCCAATGGGACTTTCACTTCCGATATCGCTGGTTGGGATGAGCGGTCGGGTGCCGGTTCTTCCATCGGCCATGACGCCATAAATGGCCGCCTCGATTTGATCAGCAACGGCACGACGAATGCGCATGCGGAACAGGATGTAACGGTTAGTGCTTCGTTTCAGGCGAACGAGCACGTTCTACAGTTCCGTATACTAGGGGCGCCTGGAGACAAGATAACCTTTCAAGTCGGTTCCACGAGCTCCGGGGCAGAGATATTCTCTCCACTGCAATTGGGTGTCGGATATCATGCGATTGCCTTTACACCGAATGTCACGACCTTCTATATCCAATTCATGCACGGTGTCGCCAAAGCTTTGCAAATCGATGACGTGGCATTGCTCGACAATGGAGCGTTGGAGCTAGTCACGCCTTACCTAACCGCTGAACTGTTCGATATCCGTCAGGTCCAGTCTGCCGACGTTCTTTACCTTGCGCACAGCGCTCATCCGGTGATGAAACTTTCGCGCCGAGGACACACGACATGGAGCCTCGAGGAAGTGCTGTTCGACGATGGTCCGTATTTCGAAATTAACGCGACCTCTACAACATTGACGGCTGCGTCGACGACAGGACTTGGCGTGAACCTGACTTTCTCGTCAACGACCGGCGTCAACGACGGTGCGGGATGGAAGAGCACGGATGTCGGCCGGTTGGTTCGGTCAAATGATGCGTCGAACTTTGGCTATGCGGTCATCACCTCGATAACGAGCCAGACCGTAGCGGTCGCTGATATTTTGCGAAAATTTCCAGCTGGAGCACAAACTGATTGGCGACTTGGCGCATGGTCGGAAACGACGGGCTATCCTCAGGTCGTCCAGTTTCACGAACAGCGCTTGTGCCTCGCCAATACCACGACCGATCCGGACAAATACTGGATGAGCCAGTCCGGCGATTTCGAGAATATGCGGCCGGACAGCGATAAGTCAGGCGGCGGGGTCGAAGTGCAGGATGATGATGCGCTGGACTACCGAATCTCATCCGATCAAGTGAATGCGATCCAATGGATCCGGTCGGCGCAGAGCTTTGCGATCGGAACCCTCGGGGGAGAATGGCTCGCGAAATCAGATGGACCGGTGCTGACCCCCATAGATGTCGACACCAAACAGCAGACTAAAATTGGCTCCGCCTTTGTGGACCCCGCGCAGGTCGACAACGCTGTTCTGTTCAGCCAGCGGGGCAAGCGTCAACTCCGGGAATTCGCGTTCAATTTTGAGGCGGATGGGTTCCGATCTCCGGATATGACGATCCTGTCCGATCATATTCTGCGCAGTCGCGTTTGCGAAATCGCTTTCGCGGCGGCGCCCGATAGCCTCGTTTGTTGTGTGCGCGAAGATGGGCGAATTGGCGTTCTCACCTATAAACGCGAGCAAGACGTGATTGGGTGGGGGCGTTGGGTCTTGGGTGGATCTTTTAGCGCCGGGAACCCATTGGTGGAAAGTGTTGCCGTAATTCCCGGGGCGGATGGTTCCGGACAAGTATTCGGATCGCTGGAGCGCGACGAGGTTTGGGTTGTTGTGAAGCGAACGATCGATGGATCAACTCGGCGCTATATCGAGGTTCAGGAACAAAGTTTTGAAGGGCCCGACCGGAATGATTTTCTGAGCGAGTCCTCCTATAAGGCCGCTCTGTTGACCGCGCAGGAGGATGCCTTCTATATCGATAGTGGCGTGACCTACTCAGGTGCGGCTACGACGGTTGTGTCCAACTTGTCGCACCTTGAAGGCGAAACGGTGAAAATCCTAGCCGACGGCGCGGTACACGCGGACAAGACAGTGTCGGGTGGCGCTGTAACCCTCGATACTGCGGCTAGCAAGGTTCATATCGGCCTTGGTTATAGCCATGACTTGGAACCGCTAAAGTTCGATGTCGGCAATCCAGCTGGTTCTGCAATTGCAAAGGACAAGCGCATCCGCCGTGCCAGCTTGATACTCCATGAGACGGGTGCGCTGAAGATAGGCGCAGATCGTGATTCGATTCGTGCTGAATCGTTGCGAGAGGTCAAGGATCTCATGGATACAGCAGTTCCCCTTTTTACCGGCGAGTTCGAAGCGGAGATCGAAGGTGACTTCGAAGCCGATCCTCGTCTTGTCATTCGCGGCGATGATCCGGCGCCGTTTACGCTCTTGGCTATCGTGCCGGACCTGTCCATTTCAACTCAATGACGCTCGAGCTGGTTCCCTACGATCGAAGACATCTCAAAGGGTTTCGACCGGGGAGGCAGGACCTAGCGCATGTTCGTTGCCTCCAAAACATGCCGGGTTGGGAAGGCAAGGCGGTTACGGCGCGAGAAAACAATCGGACGCTTGGAATCGCCGGTGTCGGTATGGAGGACGAGGCCGCGCATATGTGGCTTGTCTTGAGCGATGAGATGCGGCGGCGTCCCGTTTCCCTGTGCCGGCTAGCAAGGTGGTTCCTCAGAGGGATCGTCGACCGCGCTGAAGTGTCATCCATCTGCATCGAAGTCGATAACAGCCAAGCCCGACGGTGGGCCGAATGGCTCGGGTTCAAAGCAATCGATTCAAGGAGAATGGAATATGGTGGCCACAGCTATACCGAAGATGGCTCTTGCACTCGCGTCAAACGCGATTTCGGTTCTCGACTCGGCTAACAAAGGGGCTGCAGCGGAAAGAGTCGGGCGCTTCGAGGCGGAGCGGCATCGGCAGAATGCCGACCGGGCCCGCCAAGTCGCCGGGCAACGGGCAACGGACCTACGTAACGTCGAGGCACGTAGGCGTGCCACTCTCCGGGCTCGGATTGCCGGCAGTGGTATCTCATTCGAAGGGAGCCCGCTTGCCGTCGTTTCTGACCTCGCCGCAGATGCGGAACTCCGGGCGCTGAGGGAACTAAACGAAGGCGAATTTCAGGCATCTCGCGCGGAAGGTGATGCGCGGCTTGCACGCTTTACTGGTTTGGAGAACCGCCGGGCGGCGTTCTCGAGAGCAGGGGGGACCTTGCTGACGGCTGCGTCGAAAGGGTTCCCAAAGAGCTAAGCAGCAGAATCCTAGTGCCAATCAACCTCTGCACCTATTGGCTTCTTGGCCAATAGCAAGCGTCGCACGTCGGAACTCCGAGACTTGGCTTGACCAACTTCTTCAAAATTCAAGGAACGCAGCATGACCGTAAGTACGACAATCGCATCGAAAACCTATGATGGCGACGGGGCGACGACCATCTTTCCGACGGTTTTCGCCTTTTTCTCCGAAACGGACATTGAGGTCATCGAGCGCGTCGCGGCCACAGGTGTTGAAACGGTAAAGACGCTGACGACCGATTACACGATAACGGGCGGAAACGGCGCGGCGGGCAACGTGAACGCCTTGATCGCCCCGCCGGCGACGGTATCGTGGACAATTCGCCGTGCATTGTCAGAAACTCAGGAAACCGACCTTCCGGTGGCTGGTAGCCTGCCTTCCGATGCGGTCGAGCAGATTGGCGACCGCGCTGTCATGATGATCCAGCAACACAGTGAAGAGATCGGGCGAGGCTTGTCGTTTCCGAAAACCGATCCTTCTTCGCTGGACCCCACGTTACCGAGTTCCGTCGATCGGGCCGGAAAGTTTCTATCGTTCGATAGCAGCGGTAATCCGGCTGTCGGTTCCGATCCCGGGTTGAAGCTTGCGGACGGCACAGCCGTTGCTCTGTCGCTGACTTTTGCGTCCGATACAGATGTCGGTTTTTTCCGAGTCGCTGATAACACCATGGGCTTTGCCGCTGGCGGTGGCGAGATGGTGCGATTTGATGATTTCGGAATAGCGCCATTGGATGGCACTGCTGGGCAGCCCCCTTACACTTTCAATTCCGATCGGGACACGGGTTTATTTCACAATGCCGCAGATCAAATCGGTATAGCAACTGGGGGTGTGTCGCGCGCGGTATTTGCCACATCTACCGACGGCGCCGTTGCACTCATAAAAGGCGGGTTGCGTATTGACACCGCACGCGGATCGTCCCCGACAGCTGGGATCACGATAGATTACGGGGCCAGTAAGGGACGGTTTGACGTGCAATCCGGATCAAGCGGGTGGCAGTTTAGTGTCAACAACGCACAGATGCTCGAGATAACTGCGAATGGAACCGTGCAGTTGAACACAGGGTCGGAGGGGACGCCGGCCTTAACGTTCGATAGTGATACGGACACAGGTCTATTCCGCGCGGCAGGGAACGCCTTAGGATTCACGACGGGCGGCACGGAGCGGATGCGGCTCAACGGCAACGGTAACGTTCTGATCGGTCACGACACGAATGACGATGCTGGAAACGTCCAAGGTGTAGTCCAGATCCATGGCACTAGCACGAACAGCGGTGGCATGAATTTATTCAGCTGGCAATCGGGCGCCGGGGAAAACAGATTGGTATTTGCAAAGAGCCGCAGTGCTACGCCTGGCACGCATACTATCGTTCAAGATGGCGATCCCCTGGGACGCATAATTTTTGCGGGGGATGACGGGGTAGATCTATCGAGCCAAGCGGCGGATATCATCGCAAATGTAGATGGGACACCAGGTGAGAATGATTTACCAGGCGAGTTGCGGTTTGGAACTACAGCAGCAGGATCTTCGATCCCGACGACACATATGACGATCAAATCTGATGGGAAAGTCGGTTTGGGTGTCTCTACTCCAGACGGCAAACTGCATGTTGCAACGTCGTCAGCGGGTTCCGTATCAGCGACCAACGGGTTTGATGATTTGGTTGTCGAAGGATCGGACCACACTGGAATTTCGATTCTTACACCAAGTACACAGGCCGCAGCTCTTGCATTTGGTGATACAAATGACGCAGACGTATCATGGATCGAATATGATCATTTAGACGACTCTTTGAACATCCGTGTGAACGGTTCCGAAGCTGCAAGGATTTATTCAAATAGAGATATTCGTCTTTCTGGCTCTACCACAGCGCTCGCGACCGGAGCGACTGGTGGGTTCCCGGGTATACCGACTATGGCGGGAGATGCAAATGGCACACCGGTTAACAAAAACGACGGTTTTGCTCCTATCCTATACGATACAAATAACCAGGAGCTTAAAGTCTATGATCCGGCTGCAAATGCGTGGCGGGCAATTGTAACCGTGGCGCAGTAGCTTACTCGCGACGAATTATGTTAGCGACAATCGGCGTTAGAGCGTCGGCCAAAACTCTATGTCCGTGTACTGTAAGATGTCCGTCATAAGGGAAGTATATTCTTTTCTCTTGCGACGACGCATCACGAAAATACTTCACCAGATCCAAAGTATCGCCGCCCTGACGTTTGACGAGCGGAAACAATGCTTTCTGAAAAATGCCGTCGCGAACTTCACCAACATGAAATCCGTGTGTCGTGCGGCCCCAATCCCATTCAAAGCCATTGACTTGGACGCCGCAAGGTATTGAAACAAGCAAAAAAGGAATACCTTTACCAAGCACAAAACTCGACATAGTAGATACAATCCGAAGATGAAGAGACCATTCGTCCGAAGATTCGGGTGAAAAGTTTTTTCGAAGGGGCCAGAATGGGTCATTCCGTGGGTCACCAAATTTATACTTGTATGCTGTGTTGTTTTGCTTGTTTTGCTTTTCAAAAAACCTCTTTATCAGAGCCCCGACCGATGAATATTCCGCCCATACAATTGCCCAATCTGGTATAGCTGAATTAGCTGGCGGTTCCGACTTAGCATCAGACCTATGGATTTTATTCCATGTCTCCGTTGAAACTACGTAGTTTCTTGGTAATCCTGCTTCATCTGGAATATAGGCCCATTCCATAGCGTCGTTAGAGAAGTGCGCGAATATCACTAAGTCAGGCCTCAATTTGGTAGTCTCTTCTTGCAGTAGAAGGCGCACTTGACCCGCGCTATAACTTCCAACTCCTAGGTTTAAAACTTCTATATTCTTTTCAGGAAATTTCCCAACAAGGTCAGATTCTATAAATCGAGAAAATCGTTCTTCCTGCTCTACACCTTTGCCAAAGGTAATGCTGTCACCGACAATTATAATACGAAATGATTCATTGTCTGGTTGATATAGAAACTCTCGTTCACGGTATCCGGAAGAGTTGATGAACATTTGCGTGCTGTACTCGGGTGTTTGTAACGAGCTAACGGAAAGAGGCTTCAATCCGACGTTTATTTTCTTTCTTCCGAACTCGTAAACAGATCCGGTTACATCAAAATAGTATTGTCCTGTACTAAATTGAGTTGTTTGAGGTGGAAAGATTCGAAAGAATACTTCTGCGAGCCCGTATGCTACGGTCAGGCTTGTTAGAATTAGGAAAGCGTTTCCAAATTTTTTCATCTAATTCTTTTTCATTACATCGACAAGGAGCATGCTAAGTTTTTCTGCGAGTGTGTTTGGTGTTGTTATATTCGCCGGCGCCCAGGTAAAGGGTGCATCAAACTCACTAGCAATATCGTGTAAGAGTTGATCATATACGGATGCAAGGATTTCTTCCTGTTTGACGCTCTTTATAAACGGTGGCGCAGTTCGTGATAAACGATAGGCTCGCTCATGTATTGGTGCTACAAGGTCGCGCCACCATGTCGCACCTAAAGCGACCGGGATTTTTAAATCTTTGACGATTGATATAAATTTTTGGACATTATTTCTAGAAAACCCTAATACTTTCTTGTTTTCGAATTTATATATCTCGGCCGGTGGACTGCTCTCTGTGTTAAGTCCTAATTTGACAAACTCTCTCAAATATATATCGTGCACTATCCAAGTCGAT
>JAAAKM020006316.1:0-10568 GCA_010016025.2 Alatinidae sp. Z8VKAUB7J3 | reverse complement strand
AATCTGTTATTGATACAACAGTGTGAATAGCAACTTACCCTGTCTTTGTTGAGTCTATGACTATCACGCAACAAGTAAATACTCTTGTCAACGGCAAGGATGGCAGCATGTGAGTTAGGCGCACCTTTCACAATAACTTTTGTCTTGTCTCCAGGTCTGTGTTCCTTCTTACTTGTTGATATAGACACCTAAAATGGAATTAACTGTTATTATGGGGATGCTCCATGGTCTTGGGCAGTGGCCCTGAATCAGGAAAGGAATTTGGACATCAAGGGTAGCGATTCAAATAAAAGGGAAAGGAATCTTAATGCATATATGCATATTTTAATATATACATAGATGTATAACTTTATGTACAAAATAAGTATGAATTTAGACACGCTTCGGATCATTCTCAGCGTTTCAAAGAATGCTGTCTCCGTCTGCTTGTACGCTAAAGATTAAGTGGATTGACTAGTAGGTTATCCCCGTTCTTGTTACACTGTCATAACCCCCCCCCCCCCCTACTATTTAAGGCTGAACTTATCATTGTTTACACCAGACGAGCAAAGTAATATAAATGAGCACTTAGCCCAAGGTTTTCGTCAATGGCTGATGGCTAAATGGCGCAGTCGCTGGTGCACCATTCAACTTTCAACTAAAACGGAAATTGAAAAGTTCAAAGTGACAATGATCTATGTAGCGTGGAACACTCGTGGAAAGTGTCTTTAGTAAAATAATAAACCAGTCAGTGTGTCTGCTAGACAGGGGCTGTGAAGGATACGGGTAGGATAGGAAGAAATTCCGCAACAAAATTTCGCCACGCGTAGAAATCGATCAGAGAGGATGACAATCACTGGTCTAGGGGAATATGATACTCTCATCTCTCCTGAAGCATACGTAACCGGAATGGAACGGAACCGATCCATAGAAGGTAATTGTAGTCTCACCCTCGATAATCAACAATTTTCTCAAAAGTTGGTTAAATCGAAATTCTGCGGTAGGTTTCCTTGAGCGTCTGGCTAAGGCAATGTACGAAGTTATATACATATGAGGCAGACCAGACTTCTTGAGAAGTATGTGAAAATGTTGACGTTGTAGTTTGTATTTGGCAGTAAAATGCTGTACTCAAACAGAAGTTGTTTATAGTTATCTACAGTCCGCTACCCTCAATACCAATTCATCTATATGTCCTTGTAAATATAGAATGTAAAGTAACTAACGGACTACTATGGTATTTTCTGTATATATGGCGGTAAGTGATCCTTAAAAAAGTTTAGAGGAGGTAAGCATCTTTTTCAACGTTGCGTCGAACGGACAAGAGTATATAGCAGGTCCCTGATTTGACATTTACTTATGTTACACTTCTAAGGGTCCTTATTCACTGCATCGTTTCAGATGTTACCCCTTACGCGGTAGAAATTTGTTAACCAGTCATAAAACCGACTCAATGTCCCTTGGGAACGTTTATATGCTGCTTACGACTAACAAGTGTGCACTCATCTATTTGACCTCAAAGGACAGTGTGTGTTTAGCAGCAATTTCTTCCATAAATTTGGAAAGCTAGGGGGCGCGTTAGGGATCTGCTCTCTTGCACAGCCTTGCTAGACATCTAAAAGAAGCAATAAGTATTTACGAAATGCCTAATGTTTATTTTCATCAGGTGAACAATCAAGCTCAATTATCTCAAGCGTTTATCTTTCCCCAAGTATTGTAAAAACTACTTATTATTGCAATGCTTTTTAAAAGCAATGAAGGATTGAAAAACTGCTGGAACTGATATCTTGGGGCTACAGGTTTAAAAATTATAGGCCTAGATGCTAGCAGGTTGTGAATTACAGGTTAAATATGTACAAGTTGAACTTCTAGAGGCTCCGAAAGTAAACTTAAAGGCAATAAAAATTTACCAAAACAAATTCACCTCATGGTTAAATTTATGTTCAACATCAACGACAACTTGGTCTGCTATTGTTTCGATTTTCCCACCATTTTCAACATTGTAGAATGCAACAACTCTCATGCTTGGGCTCATCGAGGACACAACAGCAAAGCGAATAGTTGTTATTGCTCCTGGGTTTGGTATTGATCTGGAATGAACAATTTGTCCACGTGCCACAGCCTAGGATAGATCACCAAATGTTATTTTACGATAATACAAACATAAAAAGTAACAAATCTAATAGTTAATCAGGCATTGGTCTTACTGCGCAAGCAAATATAATGTATGGCATTCTCTGTCTACTGACCATGTTGACATTGTTATGACAGTGAAGTCCGTCTTTTAGGTGATAAGACTATAAAACAATCGGGGGGCTTACCCAACACATTAGCCTTCCGTACGTTCACACGTACAGCTCAGAATATCATTGTTTACGGCGAAATAAAGATGTGTGATCCGTCAGATTTCGGTTTCTATGAACCACAACACTCTTTACATTTTTGCTTCTCTTCAACTGTTTTCCTGGAAAGGCCATTAACTACTCCAACTTCAGTGCCGAGAGAATTTTAGTGACATACAATACACAAACGGATTAAGTACAAGATTAAAACGATCTTTGATAAGATCCAAATCATGGTCGAACAACTGTTAATTTCTCTCTTAGCGCTGAAAAGTTAAATATCCATGCAAATTTTGCTTGCAAATTTTGTGAAAGACCAACTCCATTTTCTTTCCAATTATCATTTATCATTTGATGTTTCTTACTTTTCATCTCCTTCCATATGGTTGAGGTCTCTTATCCGCACTTCAATACTGGCACTGCGTTTAAAAACAAGACCCTTTGCCTTCGTTCATATTATAAGCTTCTACTGGCTAGGACATATTTCATCCTCCGGAATGTTGCTTTGGCTGGCACGATCCCAGACTATATTACACAATCACATCTTTCACCGGAGGTTATGAATGTACTGTACTACGATATTTGAAAAAGCCTACTTTTTTAAGCAAGGCGACGAAAGATGTATACGAGTAATGGAAATGTGTAGTATGAGAATGCTCAGGATATCTGCAGGTTTGAGGGAACCAATCGTCATTGTCACTAAAGGTTGGTCACGGAAAGAAACTATACAACAGCATCAAAGGCAGACAGAGCTCGTTCCTCGGCCATATGGTATGAAATGAAACGTTTAGTCACAACTTCAAAGATCAATAAGGACAGGATAAAGGTAGATCCGGGAAAAACCGATGGGACAGCTAAGCAGGGTTGCTGGGTTTGAGACTGCTTCAAAGGCAATTAGAGTTGAGGAGAATGGGGATAAGTAGCTGGTCATGGTCGTCAAAGCAAAGAATTTAACGACACTTGATTGATTTTGAAAAGAACACTAGAGAAATAGAAAATATGCCACCACAAGGGGTCGACCCCGTGACCCACACTAAGTCTCTAAGCCAAGAAACAAGTTTATACTTTTACATTTTTTAAAGTCAATGGGCTTCGGACAGACAGACGGGGACGGATGACAATCCTTCCTTCCTTGGTCAAGTTACATGGCGCAGAGCTTGGTATCCAATTGCACTGAGCTGGGTGTCGATGTCCACCTGTGGATGATTGGCATGTCGCACCTAGAGAGGTAGAGTATGTTAACATTGGAGGGCACCTAGCTCAGTTGGTAGAGCGGCTGTCACAGCATGGGTCATGGGTCCGATCCCAGATGGTGACATATCCTCTACTTCTCTGATGTTCTTTTCAAACCAGACATTTTATATCCTTTCATCTCGATTGCACTAGATTGATTATTCCTTACTTACGCCCCAAATATCCGTATACCTGCATCTTCATTTGACAGTGTTGGTTTCACCCACAGCTGACCACGAAATCCAGCAACAGTGCTCCTATTTACATTTAAAGCAAATCTTGAAGAATTCGGTACAGCATTATCTTGCCTGCCAAACTGGATGCTCGTGGCAGCGCATAGCCTTGGCCTACGTGAAAACAAAGTTAGTTCTTAAAAGTAGTAATGTCTGCGCATGTAAAACGAATATCCTGTATGAACCCGCCTTGATTTCACTTCTAATCTTTTGTTTAAAGGCAAATAAGGACTCTGTGGCGAATTCCCAGTGACATAATGCTTGCATTGGCTACTCTAACTTTCAGTTGTCAACCGGGGGCAATTTCCATTTTTAAGCAAACCAGCAGGAACGTAAAGCTACAGGAACGTAAAGCTACGTTCCACGGCTTGTGTCGTCGTCATATCTTAACAGTTTCAATTTAATTGACCGTGTCATAAAGTTTACTAGCTAGATCAGCATTTTAGTGACAGTGACATTGAAGCTTAGCTAGGTTGCAGTCACCTGCGGTCATCTGCGGAGTCGAACAGTTGATTCCAACGATACTCCAACGATAAAACCCGCGTAGCCAATCAGCTCATAGAAAACAGCAGAGACGAGTTCAAATTGGACGACAAGAGAGTCGAAGAGTCGATCACGGCTGTGGAGATGAATTAAGTTCTTTATGATAAAAATGATGAAGAATTTACAGATTCTAAAAGGCATGGGGATATTTGGATGACATTGGCTTGCAGTTTGATCTTAATTAGTGGTAAGTAGTTAATATTTTCTGTCCTCGAAAGTTTTGACAGCGGCAGTGTTGAGATATATCGCAAAGTAGGCTTTCTTTGCAAACGCATTGTAAGCCAGTTATTACAAAGGCACAGGGTCTTTTCTATGTGTTAAAGTTTGCTTTTACTATGACATAAGATTGTGATCAGAACTACTTTTTGTTTTGATTAATTCCAAATCACGAGCAGCACTTCCTATGTATGTTCAACTTGCTGAAACATGATGTTTTCTCCTCTGCCTGGCGTTTACATCAAACTGACGTTCAGCAATTCTAAAATGTCAGAAAACCTCTCTTCATGACACTTATGTAATAAAACCCTATCACGGTATCTCTTTTCCTATTAACCAGCCTTGCTAACAAGAACAGCGACAAGGTATCTTATTCATTGCTCGTGCAAATTTCACTGCCTGTCATCACGATTCGTAGCTGCACATGCTTCGTGCAACGATGTGTATCACGTTGGTGGTGTGACTGCAACTAAAACGATTTATCGTTATCGTTATAGGTCTAGGGTATCGTATCGTTGGCGATGTGACCGTGCCCTTAAACAACTGCCTGCTCTACTTACTGTTTTGGTATTGGAAATCTTAGCAGTGAAATGAACTTACCATGTAATGTAGAGCTTTGACGGTTTTGCTTGTAAGGATCATTATTTCAAATTGAACATTTGGCCCCACCTTTAAAGAAAAAAGAACGCGAAGTTTATAAAAGAATGAACGTATTAAACATAAGAAAGATGATATTCAAACTTAATTACTTGTTTATCTAAATTAAAATTATATCATACTAATACGCATAAATGGGGTTTACGAAGCAAAGGATAGTGATAGAGCACGTGGACAGGCTGCTCAGTAGATTGGGGGTGAGGGTGGGGAAGTGGAGAAATCTTATGAAATGGTTACGAAACTGAAATTCTATCAATAACATTGGATTTTGGGATAGGAGTTTTCAAGCATAACTTATTGTACTGCATGCACATGCGCGCAATGCGTCACGGATTGGTGCTATAGCACCGGGAACCACGCAATTTTATGGATAAAATAAATTTGAAAAGAGTTTATGCAGTACAAATCAGGATATTGTTACTTACGTTATAGCATGTGTAAACGAGAGGGTAGTAGATTGTAAAACAGCAGATAAATTGTTAACAAAAACGGCTGGACATACTGAAGTTGATTAGGAAAGTCGAGTGAGAAACGTTATTAAGGTCACTTAAATGTACGATTCCAATACACTTAAAAGACATAAAACGTGTTTCCGAAGCAAATGCGTCCAAAAACATCGACAAAATGAAATCCTAATAGCATCAATAATGGATGATAGAGTTTATCACGTCTTGAGTCTCTGCCTTCTGACTGGATCCGTCTATGGCAATGATTGAGTCGAAAAGTGTTACCATATTTAAAGCACCAATAATCTCAAGAACCCCTGTCGAAGGTTGACATTTAATAATGTGTAAAATTACGCTACTTCCAAAAAACTGGAAGTTCACGTGTCAAAATATACAATTTTGTGTTGTACATGTCACTTTTCCCTCTTAAAAGAGGAATCGATGGCATGGAAGATGCACCTACAAAAAGGGTTACGACAATTCGTTTCTTAGGTCAGAAGATGTACTCTCGAGTGCCAAATAATCGTACACCGCGCTAATTAATTTTTTGAAATTTTTAACCCCCCGCTCCTTATCAGAACCCCCCGTTTATTAATTTCAAGGAATTTTCCCAGCACTCAAAATGTAAATGATATCTGAAACACTTGAATAGCTCCCCATGCAACATTTGACCCTGAAATAGTTGCCAATTAGTCGATTAGTCCGATTTTTGTCCTCATGTGTGTCATAATTATTTAACACTTTCACAAAATTGAGACTGGAGTTCAGACCCCCCTGATTATTTGGACCCCTCGTTTATTAACTTTAGGCCATGATGGTGACCCCCCGTTTATTCAGACCCCCTCGTTTATTCGGCACTCCAAAGTAGATTCCTGCTTGTTTTGCCAGAAGATTCTACTTGAAAGTTAACAAGCTAACCTTTTTATGTTTCCGGGCTGCTGATGAGGAGCTTGCAGGTTTTGTGGCTTTTTGGTGGGTTTTCACATTGGTTACGCTTTTTATTACAAACGGGATAAACGGGTGTGATTTTGAGTACCATCAGCACCCTCTGGTAGCCATTCAGATTAGCACTGATTAACTTCTTGGCATGGTTTCTGTAATTATAATGAAGCTGCATCTGTTCATCGTCATGGCCACTGAGGAAACCCGTTCATTATTATGTGTACGGCAATATTTTGTACTTCATCTGGCCAACTCATTTCCAAAGTGAAAGGTTTCACTACCTTTTCAATCAAACCCAATAAAAAATAAAAACAACCAGTCTAAAGTGGAATGATTAACAGTACATCAAAAACTAGAGTACGTATAAAATGTGGAACTGCCTACCATTGACTGTTTGACTGGTGTCGTAATCAAAATATAACTATTTGAAGGCGACTTAATTGGATCAACTTGCAAGGTGACTGGTTTCCTTGACGCTTCTGGTATTGGATGACGATCTGACAACGTGCTCTAAAACAAATATCAATATCTATGAGTTTTACTTTACAAAATAAACGCATTGCATAGAAAATGTAGTTATATGCGATAACAGAATTCTTTTCCGGGTAATTTATGGACGCAACAATGTTGAAATGAAACAGCAATTAATTACTGGAGCTACTGTTATGCGATTTGAGGTTGAAGTTCCAATTCTCGCAGTAAGATCAAGTCTGTCTAAACTTAATTGAACAAATATAAATTGCACTTAATAGACTGCTACTTCATTGTGTCCATTATTAATTTGCAAAAACCGTTCAAAATGTAGAAAACTGGCGAGGCCGCCCGTCGTGTGGAAGAAAGCTTTAGCTGTTCTGCTTACTTTCATCTCAAGGATGTAACCAGTTAAGAGCTAGCATTTAAATCACACTAACTGAAAACATAAGTGTAACGTCACAGTTCAGTTAAATTATAGACTTGACAATTTTTGCAATCGTTGCAAAGATCTTATTGATGCGTATAGTACGTCCAGATCTATTTACGGAATCTTCAAAGTAGAAAGGGAAAGTAACAGCATTTTTGTAGCGCCCTTTCTGTGCTAGGCGTTTTCAAAGTCGTTTTACAGCTGACATTTCCCCCGTACCCCAGGCAATCTGCTTATAATAAAAACTGATTCCTAAGCCATAAAAGTTTACACAATGAAACATATCCAACTTTGGCTCCCGTGAGCTTTCGGCGTCGGTCCCCCTCTCTGGGGTTGTACCTTGACGGCGCTATTACCCTCCCCACTCTGGCGGGGTTTCTCAAGACGGCACTTCGGTCTTATTTAATTTGGCCTGACACAACCCTGTTGAAAGTGGGATTTCTCAAGACGAGGCCAGCGTAAGTTGTTTACATTTCCGCCTGGTTTCTACGTCATCATCCTTTATGCTCAAATTTTTTCACTGGCCTGCCATTAAGGAATCCCATATTGTTAGGTTGTACGAGTTTTATCTTGGCAATCTTAATTGTAAACAAGTTTTATTGTAAACAGGTGTTTTACTTAAGGACAAGGAGTTCAACAGATCAGTACCTGATGAAGGAAACTATGTTTCCCGAAAGGTCGCTAGAGCCAAAGTTTGATATGTTTTATTGTACATATATATTTTTTTTATTAGGATATGCTATTCATAGAGTGGGAAAAGGTCAAAGCTTTCACAGTGCGATACTTATAGGCGATTTTGTTACGCACTTTCGTTACAAGGGTCATAATACATAAAAACGTCATCTGGAAGTCTAGTGAGATTAAAAGTTTAGTTCTTGACTGACGACTAGGTTTAGTTCACGGATCTCAAAACTACATTTTCAAGGACGAAAGAACCAACCTAAGACAAAAGGGGACCTACCTTGATCAGCAGCATACTGGCATCAGATGGAATGTCCAGTGTAACTTTCCCCCTTCCTTGCTTATCAGTTAGTAACTCTAAACCAGAGGATTTGTAGTTTGTTACTTTAAACTTTTCTCCTTTGCCATTTGTAATCTCGCCTTCAACTACGACTGATGTAAATGGTGCCGGTTTCTTGTCAGGGTATGTTACATCTACCTACAATTCGGAGATTTAGAGTGGATTGGGATAATTTAAATTATTGACATATATTATACATATATTATAGGACATATGAAAGATTTTGCATGTTAATACTCAATTTTCTCTTTTAGTTTATTCCATCGATGGGAGGGTTTATCATTGCACGACGGTTGATGAAAGTTCGGTTCATTTGGTGAGCGGCACGATAACACGTTTGTGGTTCTTTTGTTTCTTTCTCGAGTGTTGACAGCCATGTGTCAGGAGAAGTGTACGATATGTTACGAATATCGTTGTTGTTGTGTGGAGACTAAATAACCTATTGTTCTGTTGACGTCTTTTTCCAATATATTATTGTCAGCCACCAACGTCCACAAACGAGCAACTTCAAAGTCGATCAAAATCTACTAGTCTGATGATAAGTGAAGTGCCTCTCAAAGCGTAGCGTTAATGAAAACTGCGAGGCACGGCACGGCAAGGCAATGTCTTGAATCGGAAAAAATTCTCCCCTTTCCGGATGAAAAACACTTTAACAAACTGCTATTTGGCAATATTGAGAATTATCATAACATAGCAAAAAAAATGAAGCAAAATAAATCGTTCTGACATAGTTGAGATGAATGTTCGTGCTTTCAGTTCAATGAGTCGATCCCTAGTTTTGTATTTTATTAAGACGTAAAGGTGTCGTTATTCAATTAAACATTTAGACAAACGCAATTGTGTGCTAAAGAGTGGAAAACGTGGATGGAGGGATAGAATACTCATAAAAGTAGCTCAGTTAGCCAGCGGACAAGCTGTCTCTAAGCAAAGAAAAAGGGCTACAACGACGATGAATGCACAGAATAGAAAGACGTTGAAAGGTACGTCTAAAAAATTGCAAATAAGACCACAAATCATAAACAATCAAAGAATATATTAAAATGCCATCTATCCTTTGCAGAAAATATGCAATTTTTTGTATTGCTGTTAACAAAAATAAACCATGCAACACTTGACCAGAGCCACCGAAAACAGGGGCAGTACTGTACTTGCTTCAAAACCCAGACAATGCAAAAGTGTACGGCCAGATCTGCATTTCATTTGCCCGTTTTGGAGTCAGTCCACATAAAAGCAAGAAAAACTTTGCAATGCAGACAAAAAGAATTCGTCTTCTCTTCGGGCCTATTCAGTTAATCTGGTTGTAGTGGCTGATTGGTCCAAAAGCATGAGCCATTCAGGTAGTCAAACTTCTGATTGACTCTTTCAAAAATACAGTTGGGTTTATTCTTCCCTTCGTTTCATTTCGATCATTTCTGACGATTGTACTCTGAGGAGTATCAGACGAAGGAAGCTTTTAAGAGCACAAATTTTTTTATTCTTTGTGCTCTATTCTCATTTTGTACCACAAACAAAATATAGAAAAGGAGCGAGGACCACTATTGCCGACATCCTTTGAGGTCGTATTTCAGATATTTCTCAACTTAATCTAACGGTTCTATAGGCCTACTTACACAATCTGTGATGAGATCATGTCGGCCATTCTTGAAATCAATGTAAAGGCAGTCCAGGATTCGAATCTTTAATATTACAGCGCTTTACTGGACAGCAATATCTTTTTTCGTCTCTATGCTGGAATTTATGAGACTATTTGAGTATGTATCAAACTTAAAATTAAATGCGTTGGTTATAAATAATCCAGTCAAACAATCAAGAGGCCAAATATTTGGTTCAAAATAGTCAAATTTTGAATTGGGCAGCATTGGAGTTAGCGGATGTATACTCTAATATTTATACACTGTCAAACACTGTCACTTCTAGCCTCGTTTTCAGAGTATATTTTTCAAGCACGTGTAATTTAAAGTTATAAACAGCAGGAGGATTGAGTGCCACTTCTGCCTTCTTCTCTATTCGCTGGTGGTACTAAGGATTGGACACCTGCATGATAGAAAAGACAGCTTA
>JAAAKM020006315.1:0-10569 GCA_010016025.2 Alatinidae sp. Z8VKAUB7J3 | reverse complement strand
CAATCTGTGATAAATGCTTAAAAGACATGAATGCAAATATTTCATAATGCACAGATTTGCCAAGGGGGTTCGCAAATTAAATTTCTTACACAGGCTCTGGGAAGAAAAAGGCTGCTGACTGCAGGGTCTACAAAGTAATCCATTTTTTCACACGAGTCAACAAAACATTGACTAGGTCTTGTTAATTTACTTAGGTTACACACTTGCAGTTCTTGCTACAGTTAAGCAATGGTTCATAATCAATCTGATTTGTCTCTGGTATAGCTTTCTATTTTGTAACACAATTTATTTTGAATCTACTACTATAATCAAGGAGTATTGACTGTTTCTTTAATGATCAAGAACAATTAAAACACCTGCTTCAAATTAGTAACAAATTTGCTTTTGTACATCAACAGCTTCCACATTTAAAATACTAATGAGTAAATCATTTAGCTAAACAATAAAATTAAAATGTCAAGTGTAACTATACCGAATACATGTTTTGTGAGCCTTTAAATGGATCTATTTGCTTTAGATACTACCATACTACCACTATTACTCAACCAATTAGTGTAAAATGAAGTTGTTGCACGCAGTTGCCATCACTTTTTAAATTTCAATCCAAACAGTGAAAAGCAGCAAAAGATTGTATTACTAACTGAAAGCAATCCAAAGCATCTTCTTGATAACACAACCAAAATTTCAAAAATTTTGTATGCACTAAGTATAGCTAATGATAAGTCAGATCTGCAACTGAGTATGGCTATTATTAAAACATACTACCACCCCTGAAAGCTGTTGATTGGGTTCACAGCAATAAACTAAGCAAAGTAGATGCCAAAACTCATACTTTAGGTGGTTATGTGAAAAGTTACAATCCTACATAGCAATATACAGACATATGAAACAGGCCTGACACACTAATAGTAAGGAACTACCATGACCATTCCGTAATTCACCTGCTCACAAAATCATAAAATATCAATAAGTGCAGGCTTTTTCTGGGGTGCTTCAACTCTAATTTTTGTCAATTATGTACTTATAACATCTGCATGGATGGACGGATGGATGGGTGGAAGGATGGATGGATGGATGAATGGATGGATGGATGGATGGATGGATGGATGGATCCAATGAAGCAATGAACGGCGTTCCCAAAAGATTTATGGATACTGGTACTTCCATACAGCCACAAGACAAGGAAAAAATCGGCTCAGTCCTGTTTGTATTGAATATAACACTCATAAGATTTGCTCCATTTAACAAATAATTCCTACCCAACCTCTAATTGCCATTGTCATCAAAAAAGACAACATGGATACACACTTACAAATAAAATGTAGATTAGTATCATTAGCATATGTGACAAGTTTAAACACAACAAAATCCAGCAAATCTTTGATGCACAGAAGGAAGAGGGTGGGGCACGGTATTGACACTTGCCTAAATACAGTGTTGAAATTGGCAGCACTTAAGGATTTGCCATCAAGGACCATTCTGACTGATTGATTATTGACAAATGACAAAAGAGTTAGGTGTAAGAGACCCTAGTAAGAGACTGGTGTAAGAGACCCTATCATACTCCTTGAAGATATTAAGTGCAACAACAATGAAAGCTACTGGTACAGACTTTCAAAAGTTTCTGTATATATCATCAATATTCAGTGATGAAAGTAATCAAGTTTGCAGTAGATGGTGATCATCAGAACTTTCATAAATATAAACAAAAAGTCTTCTATAGATATGACACCAGTTCACTATTAATACCCTACTCTGCCATTTTACTCACCTTAGGTAGGGGATGATCATTCATGGTGCAAATTTGCAAGTCACTCTTTCACAGACTCCTTTACTCACTGGCTATGTGGAATTGACTATCATTATTTATAATGTTGCAACCTTCAGCCTTCATCACTGGCAGAGGTACATATATATTTGGTAGACACATTGCAATTAATATATAGTTCTTAATGAGTGGCGCATTACCACAATAACAAATTCAGCATATACTTAGCAGCCTTTCATCAATACAAGTTGGAAACATTTATATCAAAGGTCTCAATGAGAGAGACATAACTGTAATTTAGAAGGCAACTACTTCCAGCATCCTGCAGTAGGAGTTTTCACACATCGATCATGGGTGTGAGGGGCCTGGGCTTTCAGGGCCTTGATTTGCCATCCCCTCTAGCCACAACTATAGCAGTATGAGCAGATTCACAGGAATGGAAGGTCCTGGGGGCTTATAACCTTGCATAGGTCGATGTGTGTCAGATGAGGCTTCAAGTCGGATTAGTTGCAGAAGTAGTAGCTAGCAATCAAGACCTTTACACCTTCACTTGTTTCTAAAACATAACCAGTAAACTTACTAGTTTTTATTTCCAGATTTCAAAAGAGCCTTTGGAAAGAAGTCTCACTCTCAGCCATGCATATTTGCATGGAGGTATTTATTTTCTTTGTAGCATACTCTCAGTGGAATTTTTAGTATTTCTTTTCATATCATTTTCATATTTAAGTTTTAGCAATGGTTCCAAATCTGTTTACTTGATAAAGGTTTTTTAACTGAAAACGTGTAGCTCGCCTCAAAGCATTTTAAGTCATATGTCATATACATATATACAACATAAATAGACTATCTTGTCTTGAGCTCAGTTTAAACTTAGCACAGTCTAGATTGCATTGGAGGTATGTCATTAATATACTGCTTCCAACTCATGCATGCATGAAAAGCAGATGTTAAATCATAGGGGCTGATGATACGGTCAAAGCTTTACAGTAGTAGCTACATCAAGATATCAATAAGTGGATACATAACTTCAAGAACTATTTCAGGTACTCAATTCTACCACAAACACCAATGGTAAAAATGTTGACTTCATAAGGTTGCAAATATAAGGGAAAGGCTCAAGTATGAGACATCCAAAATGGAAAACTGCTGAAATGTGTATACATCAGCAACTGAAGGACAAAAAGATTGATTGAATTTGTTAGCAATCCCTTTTAAAACCCCATTTCCAATATAATGCAATAACTACAATGACATCTTCTATGTAATGATGTCCACTGATATCTATTAGATTACACCATACTGGTCACTACCTAATTAACTTGTTACTTACTCAGCAGAATTCAATTATACAACAATACTTTATTCCATGATTATGGAGTGATACTGTTGACACTAAAATAAGTTCACTTTAAGCATGCTGATATACTAATAAATTATTAACCATTGTCTTCAACACATTTGTTCACCCTTTTCCTTAGTACTGTTATCTTTGAGTGGCCATGTACTAGTCATTGATACCACTTTCTTAAGAGTATCTGCGTCCTTTTAACTAAAAGCACTGACAGTTTCCTATTTTCAATGAGACCCTAAAAGTGAATACCTCTGGTTAACCAGATTTGCTAAACCTGCTGCTGTTGCTGATTATGATTATGATAATAGTGGTGGTAGTTGTATACTGACAGTCAGCAGAAATCTTAAAAACAAATAGGTCAAATGATCTTTCTATTATATATACATTACACCAAGTGTGGAAAGAGTGGCACTATCTACAGGCAAATTGCCTTGTGTCTGCTTCTCATCATACAGTGATACATAAAGAATTTGGCACCTGGCAATGCTAACTAATAATAGACTTATTTTCAAGAATTATACTACAGCACAACCTGATACCTGCCTTGCTACTGGCTGATTATATAAGCATCTTGTCTTTGTGGATGATAGTGATCACAGCAGAGTTAAAATAGCACAGGTGACTTCTGCACTTTTAGGGAATTAAACACAATCTACTTAGATGGAAGGTTACTGGTTGACATGGAACATATTCATCATGGTTCAGTGCATAATCTCAGAGAACAAGAACTATGAGATAGTAAGCAGTTGCTCCTTGTCTATTAGTAGCCATGTCAAAGTGGTATTTGTCATGTATCACTTCCATCTTGTCCATGATGCTCTTTCATTATTAAATTAATTATTGGTTCATGGAGTACACTTAACTACATTATGTTAGATGTTTTGTACATGTACCAACATGTGGGTTCTCAGTCAGGTGTAATTTGGCGGCAAATTTGCCACAACATTATTCCCATTTCACTCCTGTCACCAGCATAGCTACTTCTCGCTCATGGCAAATTCCCTTAGAAAAGAAATAACAACTAAGTCAGCTAAGTCAAATACAAGTGGACTACAGACAAGTACAATAGTTAGTATATAATTAGTTTATTATACCACAGGGTGTCTTACGCAATCAGAATCTTCAGGCTTCAAGCAGATAGTGGAGAGTTAAATTCCACAAAGTGCCATTGGTTACTTCATAGGGTGTATCTGGTTACTACTTTTACTGTTTTAACTGTCACACTATATTACTCTATCCACTATCGCCATAGATGGTTTCACTTTGCTGGTAAGTTTGTCAAAGAATGTCCTCAGCTGTATCCCTGGGCCTCTTTGCCAATGACATGGTTGAAATCCAGAGAATGATGTCACTGAACAAGCCACCTTCATATCTGTAGCAATGACTGAGAATCTAATTTACGACTTCAGAAAAATTGGAGCAAGTTTACTATATAGCTGGGTATCAGTGGAATGTTCCTATCAGGAAATGTTTTGAGGAGCTGTAAGCATTTGTGTTTAACTCTAATTAAGTTTATTTTCAAGATTTTTTATTAGGGTCCAAGTTGTGGCTCCATAAAGCAATACAAATTCAACTCCTACATGGAAAAATGAGGTCTTCACGTCATTGGTGACATCTGATTTCTGAATGAAGAATTCAAGGCTGACCAAGCCCTGCCAATACAGATGTTGATGTCACATTCTGAGGAAGCAATGTCACTGACAGTGTGTGGTTATACAATGATGTACACTCCTATAAATGTACAATATGTAAGTGGATTCATTGTTGAAAGTGGAAGATGTAAAGAAAAAGCAACATCAGCACCATTACCATCACTAAAGCTTTACCTGACAAAATATGGCAACCTTTTGTGTTAGTTATTTACTCTGCACTATGTTTTCGCAACCTTTGACAAGTGAGGAGGCAAACAGATGACAACATTAAGCCAAGATTACTTCACTTTTTCAAAGTTCCTTCAAATTTGCAGTGTTTTATTGGCCACTACATATTTTTCAGTATGGGACTTTTCGGATTGTCCACACAGATGCTATATCAGTACCAAAGCAACTTATCATAGGGTAAATAAAAGTTTCTTGTTCAAGGGTATCTGACTTATATACTTGTAGAAATTAAACTTTATTTGCTAATGTGTTATCCTGCCCTACATATATATGGAGTAAATTATGCCTTATGTTCTGAAACTTACATAGTAAACTTTCACTGGCACTGCAGACAACAGAAACCAAGTTTCTTTCAATTATTAGCAGTTTCATCCTTATAATCTCAAACAGTAGCAAAATTTATAAATATTGTCTGTTAGAGGCATTGTTGCCATATACTACAGAACTCATTACTGCAAAACCTAAAGGGGTAAAACCTACACAAAGAAGAACTGAAAAGAAGAGACAAACTTTGTACCTTCTGCGCAGCTCTGTCCTTTAACCCTCAAAAAGGGCTTGCTCTCATGAACTGTCTAAAATATACCACCTGCTATTGTGTTGTTATTGAGCAGTATGGCCCATGAAAAACAATTCGGAAACAATTTACTTTCTAGGAATTTTGATTCTGCTGTTATGTATGTCAAAGGTGAGCTATTTAAGATGCAGCTGTGACTGTCACTAAAGCTTCTCCATATGAAATCCCAGGTTTACTTAAACGTAAACAAACAGCTAGTAACTGGGAATACAATCAGTCGAACATAACCAATTAATCCTAGGTCTGATCAAGCCACAGTGATTGGTCCCAAATGTTTTCTGTTTCTTTGTCTTCGGAAAGTAGTAACGCAATGAAGTGTGTCATAACAACATCGGCAATGGAAACGCAGATCGAAACATAAACTCATCTCCCCAGTTGTTGCTGCATTCAGTGCCATGCGTAATCATAACTTGCCTACTTTATGCTCTGAAATCTACGTGTATGGCAAGTTTTTCTGGGCTGTACTACATTTGATGGCCGCAACGCTGGAGAGAAGTGCAATACTTAGCGAAGACTATTTAGTCTACCACAAACTGGTACACAAGAGAAATGCAACCCTCTTTGTCGCACCTTACATTTTAAAATTTATGTTAGTATCACAAATACAAGGGTTTCCCTGTCAATATCTCTGCGCGCCGTACGAACTTGCCGTTCTGTACCTGGATTGCAATTCCGCACTTTTACGTGGACTAACTTCCTTGAAAAAGAGGCGATGATACGGTTAAACGAAGTAAACCCACTATCTTATCACTTCCACGGCATTATGAGGAGTCGGGTCACTCAATAGTTCCACCCTGTGCTAAGCGGAGATATGAAGCTGAAAATCTGGCCACAGTTTGCAAGACATGTCCCTGCTTATGATCGTTTATCTCATTAGGGTACAACTCATCTCTGCTGAAAGTCGGGAATTTCTCGATACCCCAACCGGATCGCCGTGAATATGGAAATAGATTCTGTTCTGTCAACAATACTGGAATGCCAAGGTTCTTCAGGTCGATCGCGGAATTGTTAAATGGCATATGATTGCTTTAGGGACGATGAACTGATCTCAAAAATATCACGAAATTTAGTCATGACTTGATGCGATTCAAAAGATCGGGTATGCCACAACGACATACAACTTCAAGACCAAAATTAACCGGGGATTTAACAATTGAAAACTAAAGCTGCGAAAATCGAAGCACTTCTTGGTGTTAAGGAGTTAAAAGTGTAGTTTGCCTTGTTTAATTTCGACATTTTTGTCTTCTTGACTACAAAAGATAAATCGAGGATTTATTAAATGAACACATAACACCAAAAGCCTATTACGAAAAGTCTAATGTGGGTTTTCTGATAAGAACAAGAGAGATTCAGTGCTGAATGAAACAAGGAAAAAGAGGAAGACGGCCAGCAGATCGTTGAGATAAGGGGTCTGGATGGAAAAGCTTTTATTGTGTGATGGCCATGTTAAGTTGCAAATGAACAAAACCATACTACCTTCTGATACCTACAGTTTAAACTAATCAATCAACGTGTAAGTATAACATGAAACTATACAGCTTAAGAGGCAAAAGCAAAACATGTTCTCAAATGAGTCTTAACAAAATCTGCTGTGTAAATTGAAGCAAAACGCCTGATAAGGGACACTTACTTTCTCGTGCCTTCAGGTACACAGTGTTAGCTACAATGTTCTCTAGCTCCATCCATAGGCTTGTGATATTTCCGAGTACTTCACTGCTTTCTTAAAAAATCATCGGGTGATTATTCAAACAAGTAGGAGCTCACCTTGTTCGACAGTCACTCCATCTTTTTGATAACATGAAGTTCAAGTTCTTCTCATGTCCTCTTACGCCGAGGGGAAACTGGGGACTACTTTGTTTCACACAGCTATTGTTATTATAGATATTGTGGAAACAGACAATTACACGAACAAACGATGAGGGCGACAGAGCACATTCCAATAACAAGGAAACCGAATCCTTCATTATCAACTTCTCTATTAGAAGATAAACATTTTCAACCTTTCGTGCTCTTTAGCAAATAGCAGGACAAAGAGTTGTTCCACGTATTCAGATGACCTCATATAACTTTAAACGGTTTAAAAACGCGAACTGCTACGTGCTGATCGATTAGAAGCATAAATGGAAGAGGACTGCCAAAACACCGATGACCAATAGGCCTAAACATATTTTTCCCCGAATAGCTGAACAGTGAAGTAATGAACAGTGAAAGGTTACATACTGCTTCCCACAATGAAATCTTTTGGTCATAATCTTATCCCAGGTCCTTCGAGACTGGGTCAAATGAGGTAAATCCCTAAGTTTTAGCTCCTTGATAATGTTGAAGAGGTCTTGTTGCTGCAGAATTACGATGAGTGCTTTGAGAGTTTAAAGCATTAAAAAGATCGCAACTTCTTATTACCTAAACCAATTAAGGGGAGCTCACTGACGTTATTATGCGCTCCCCCCTCCCCCATCAAAGCACATCTTCATATTGCTGCATCTAGCCTGTCATAGTCTTCATGGGGTTTTCTGCCATGTACTGGCCAGAAGGACTAGGGTTATTTTTACTGGAGCACAGAGCAATTTAAGACCGGTTGCTCTTCCTAACATCATCATGACGCGTTGGGTGACCAAACCGATACCAAGTGGGGGCGCTAAAGGTGCTTGGCATTTAAGTCTCCACTCAAGAGCATATACCTCCTTGGTCCTCCCAATTTTTTTCGATGTAAGGAAAGCCTTATCATGACTATATCGAAGACCAAGTCACTTATGTAAAAACCAGTTTTTCATAGTTTGAGAATTCTTTTACAATTTTGTTTGAGATATACTAAATGAAGTAAAATGCAAAATGCAAACTGCTGCCTGTTAACTCAGCACCACCTAAGAGGGGTTTCTGATATTTACAGAAGCTTGAGTGCATACTTGCCTAAAAGTAATTACGGTAAACTCAACGGCCCTTTAGTCTGCCAATTTCTGGAGAAAAAATCCTCTGGAAAGGGGCATCAATGTAGATACATTTGCAGCAGACTCCAAAAAACACTGTTTTAAAGCATTTGTGGACGAGAGCTTTCTCGAGAAGGAAAGAGGAAAATGAATAGCAGAGATGGGGGTACAGGGGGGCAGATGGGGCTATGCCCCCCAAGATTTGCCAAATCTCAATTTTCTCCCTAACCACTACTAATCTTTATCAAAATTGAAATTGATTGCGGCAGACATTGTGTCACATTCACAGCAAGATATGCATATCAACGCGAAACACCCTTTTCCACACAATGACCAAAGGCACCTTAGTGGACTGTGAAAAAATAAATTTGAACCCAGCCCACCTCGTAAATCCTCGTAAAACTCTTACCGCGCTTGTTAACCTCACACAACACTCCGTAACGAGATTCAAGAAATATGAAGATATGGAAAGAAGCACTTTCTTGAGATAAGATATTAATATGATATGATTGTTAAATTAATTTATTTAGAAATGCATTTATTTGTTATTTCCTGCCATTAAACAAACGTGCCATTCCCTAAAGCATGTGGAATCCAAGCGGAAAGGTTGCGTTGTTTTTTGCAACTGAGTTTTTAGATAACCTCCCTTACCCCAACTTGCCAGTCCCTCCTCAACCCAAATTAAATATCCTGAAGCCACTGCTACCTGTACCCTCTGGAATTGGGGAGTTAGAGAATGTCGCGGTTGTTGTTGTGAAATATATAAATAAAATCTCTCGTAAATTGCAGATTTATCCAAATAAATACAAATATCAACATGTAAAGCATCCGCATACCATCATCATATTACTTGTTGTCAGCATAGCCTCAGATACGTTCCATTGACCGAGCAACAATTGCCTATAAGTCAGTTGGATTCGATTGCCAAAAGTCTCCATGGGGCCCTATCTAGTCATGCAAAAGCATCCGACTGCTGAGACGTACGGAAGGTTTTAAGACACCACGAGTGCTGTGGTAGGGGAACACATAAACGAATCTCTGAGGCTTTCCAACGCACAGCGCAATCACTGCACTGCTCAACTCTTAAGCCGAGGTCCCTAATGTCCACACACTACTTAATATTCTCTCAACTGTACCAGCCGTAGCAGCTGGGCATAAAACGTTGCTTTCCAAAGCTCAATAGCGCCCTAATAGTGGTTTGATCAACCGTATCCAACGAGAGACTGGAATCGTTACTCTTATTACAGGTAGGTCTACACTGTGTAACTGAAGCATTTCCATCACTGAGACAGAAAAGCAGAAAATACTCCTTAGACAAGTAAGGTATGGGGTCATTAGGTGGTATCAATCCCCCATTTGTTCGGATACCCTTTTAATTGACCCGTTGATTAGCAAAATCATAATTAGATTGATATTCTTGCATTTAGTTTTGCATAAGGTAGGTCACCTTGAGTACTTCTATTTCTAGAGTGCCTTCCTTTCGACCCCGCACTAGGTGGTTATCGTCACGTTTTGTTACTGAAAACAACAAACAATTTAAAAACCTCAGGTCATTCAATTAAGGTTAGTATTAAGATTCTCTACCTCCAAGATATAGTTTTATTCTACTTCATGCGTTTTTCATGCGCTTTTCATGCTTTTTCAGTAATCCATCAGGCATTGTGAAGTCTGTCAAATCAAGCCTTCTCGTTTTGTATACATAGTCCTTCCCTGCCCTAAACTTGATTCACTAATGCCACATATTACTTGAAAGAGTTAAACCACTAACGATTTTAAAATACTGTAACTTAAAACATTACACTTTAAAAAGAAAATTCTGGATTCATTTTGCGAAAGATCATTTTTCATTTCTTACCCGCCAATCGTAAACGCTTTTGGAAACAAAAGTAACGAAGTTGTGTGAGAAGATACCGACGTAGGCCGTCCTACAACGAAACGTTTTGACACATTTTCTAAAGTAATTTCAAATCTATTTATCATGACGTCTTCTGCTGGTCCTTTTTTGCACTACGGCCTAGCAGCTTGAGTTCTCATTTAACTCAATCTAATCCTTAATAGGTTCCACATCCCTT